>PVJD01000012.1:905051-1062559 GCA_004026545.1 Mormoops blainvillei
CCTTTCCTGATCATCCTTTCAAAATTGTAAACCATTCCTTCTTCTATCTCAGCAATGTTATCTATTGTACTTCTATTTCCAACATCATTTTTCTCTGTAGTACTTTTCATTATATATCATGTATTTTCTTCTTTAGTAATGTTTTTGCTCAACAGATTATAAGCTTCACAAGGACAGGGATTTAATGTGTCCCAAGGTTTAGAAACATGTCTTATACATTGTATGCTCTTAAATAAATATTTGTAAAATAAATGAATAAAATGGGTGGGTTTATAGCATCGTCAAAACATACCTTGACAGGAATTTTAAGAGAAAAATACATTTCAATATGCATATTTTAAAATAGAACTTTAGGTTACCTACCCTTTCCAGGGTGAAAGTCCTAACTACATATTCAGCAAGTGGTTCCATTTCTACACAAGTTACTTTGAAGTCGCCATAAACTTCAGTATCATCAGGCCAATACTTATAGCACTTAACCTAAATGACAAAAAGGAAGACATAGGTTAACCTGAATACCTAATACATGAACCAAGACGATTTAATTTTAATGACAACTCTTCATGTCACAGTTAAAATACAGTTTAAAAAAATCCAGCACAACATTCTCCAGGTCCTAAGCCAGTCAGAGAAAGACAAATATTATATGATTTCACTCATATGTGGAATCTAATGAACAAACTGAACTAACAAGCACAATAGAGACATATTCATAGGCGGCAGGCTGATAGCTCTAGGTGCAGGGGCGGTAAGAGGGTAGAGGGGTTGAGGGAAAAGGAAAAAGAACTTGTGGACATGGACAACAGTGTGGTTATGGGGGGGACGGAGGGGAGTATAAGACAAATAGTAATGGAAAAAATACAATGAAAATAAATTAAAAAATACACAGTTTGAAATATCTGTAAATGAGACAAGAATATTACACGTTAAGTAGAAAGACTTTGTGCAATCTCGTAAAAATATAGAAGCCTGACAATCCAATTAGATTCCAGTATATAATCAAGGCTTATTTTATTACTAAGTGAGAAATCAAATAATTTCTCAGCCATCAAATGTTCACTTAGGGAAGCATTCATTTGATATGTTATGCCTATAATTTTTGTTAAACGGTTGAGTGATATTCTATTTTAAATTTGTTATGGTTTCCTATTCAAGTTATATTCATGTTTTATAACCCCAAAAACCAAAACACATTTTTTTCTTACCCGGCCAACCTCAACTAAGTTTGTCACCATGACGATGCAGGCTGACTGCTCTTGCCAGACCATCCTCCAGAAATCATATACTGTTTCATGAACTGGGCCTATCAAAAAATTAATTTGAATAGTATGTTACCAGAGACATTTTATAGTTAATAAGAAGTTTGGATAAGTTAAAAAGCAATGTAAGCTAAATAAACTAAAAAGAAAATTAAAGGTCTAACACAAAATGTCACTGAAAGTACTTAAAATGCATTTCCTATCTAAAATCACACTACAGGTAAAAACACAGGCATGCATAAGTTTGTTTTTATTTGCCATCTGTATGTACTTTCCAGTTCGGGCAGAGATATCACTGGTTTCTAGGGTATTTATATCTAAGTTACGTTAATGCATCTTCAAATATATATGAAAATAGGATTATTCCACCATCAACCAAAAAGTAAATAGTACCAATTAAAATTATATGCATATCATTTATAAACAGTGCACGTTTAGGAGTTAATGAAGAAATGTCATACATATAGGACACATTTCAATCATATAGTATTATCTCCGAACTGCGAAAGCATCTGCTGGGCTTTATACGTTACCATGAAAGTAGAATATTATTCACCATGGAGGACTTTTCTTAACTTAAACAGTTCATAATTAAACTCAATTACTCCCAAAATGTGTCAAACCACTTAAAAAATAACCTTTGTGAAAGAGCAATATAGCTTTTGTTTTACTTTCCTCTTTTATACAATAGGTGTGCAGGTTTTTCCTCTAATGACCAGTGGCCAATTTCGGGATATAACTAAAGGTGTTTTTGTTGTTGATGTTAGGATACTTTTACTCCTCAATGTGCCACAATAATAAATTTTCCCTAATTTTTTCTTATGTTCCATGAAGAAGGAAGTTTACGAAATTCCCTTTAGCCCTTTGTTTTGTCTCAGTCTTGACTTGCAAAAAAATTGCTGGAAGGTAGTGTAACATCTCATTATAACAATATTGGCTTTGGGTACTACTACCTCCCAGGCTCACAGACTGCTCCAGAAAACAAGGCACCTTATATGAGATGAGAATTCCTTTGCTTTCATCAAATATAAGTAATTCCTCTGTCCAGCATTATTACCTAGTACTCTGGGACATCAAAATACAAAGAACCGAATCACAAAAGCTACCAGCAGCTTTGCTTTTACTTGTAATTAAAAAATAAATCAAATATATATATATATAAATATATATATAAATATATATATAAAAAACAATCTGTATTATACCAATGAATAAAGAATAGTGTAATTCAAAAAGGATGATTATTTTTCTTGTTAAATCAAATAAAGTTGCAAAAAACCCCCCTACAAAAACACCATATGGATGAATAAGCAAGTTTGGTTGTTCTATAACACTTAAAAAGGTTAAGTTTTACCTTGAGTTGCAATGTAGTGGCTTGGTCTCTGGTAGCCCTAAAATAGGAGAACAAATTGGTCATAATTTTACATCAGTATCAGAAATAAATGAATGAAGGCATAAAAAGATGAAGACAACCACCTGTTAAGATTAAGTTATAGTAAAAAGTCCAGAAATGAGTAGTGAACTCATAGTTCACTTCTCAAACCTACTTTATCTGAAAGGTAAAGATTAAAAAAATTAAATATTTTAAGGGCTCGGATTAGAATATATATTGCATAATTAAGATTTGTTTGCTAGGGAATAACCTCAAAGATTTTCTTTGGTTTCAATGAAATGTTTATGCCTTCATATTAATCTTTAATCATTCATTCCTGGAAAACTGTGTTCAAAAATACCAACTCTCATTTTATCATCCAAAAGTACAACACACTGCATTACAAATGGACAACGACATATTAGAACCATAAAAAAATAACAGAACATTCCAATGTTAGAGCTGGACAATGCATGTGTGCATCAAATCAAAGTCCTGCTGAGATTTCACAGAGAATATTCCTAGTCTATTAATATATTCAGGAATCTGCCAAAACTATTTTATGTGTGCTGATCATAATAATTTACACACACACATAACTATAGATACACACATATATAGGAAGAGTTTTAAAATATATATATCTTATCTTCTTTTTTTAATGTGTCAAGAACTCTATGTGGTTAAAAATTTAACATTGTTTCAATAAAAAAAATTATTCCTGAGAAGGAACACGTTGTTAGTTGTCATCAATTGGTTTACATTCCAATGGATCAAGAGTAACAAAAATGTTAATGCTATGCTAGGGTTAAGCTTTGACTCTGTTGTGTATTTACCAAAGCACTTTAGTAAAAAGCCTTCGGTGCAATTTATCCACGTTTTGGTGTGGGTGACTCAATACAAATACAAGTGCATAAAAACTGAGATCTCCAATCTAAAGTTTAATAACTTGAGCATTACACACTGTTGCAAATTTGGAAGTTTTCTGTTTATTAATACACCCATGTAGCACAATATTTTACGAACTTTTTTTTTAAGCTTTGTAAGCATTTTGTCTCCTGTTTTTCATGAAAAATTTACCAATTGCAGGAGACATCTTGTAAGTATAACAAACTAATGGGAGACGGAAAATCATAAAATTGTGTAATAATCAGCCAAAATACACTGGGGTCTTAACAGAAGTACTGGATAAAAACAGTCTCCTGTAGAACACACTTTTAACATACAAATCATAAAGCAGCATTATAACAACGCTCCAGTGTATATGTCTTGGCAGAAAACCAAGGTTAAACTAAATAGGTAAGAACAAGTACAAATTTGTCAGAAAACTGTTAATTTTTTTATTTAAAAAAATAGACCAAGAGCTTAGTTTTCCATGTTAAGATGTCTAATAAATTTAGAATATTGAATGAGTAAAGTGAGGATCAAAAATTAACCAATATAATTAATAAAATTTACTAATTAAAATATAAATAATTATAATTCACGAAATAATCATAAAACATGAACTTAATAAATATCATAAAATATTTTCTACTTAGGTAAATTAGAAAAAGTTGGGCCTTAAATTTCTTATATTTTATAGATATAAATGTATGCATATATGCTGTAATATTTGATATTTCTACCTTTTGTCTTCCAATTAATGCATATTTTGAACTGATTAATTTCAACACATCAAGATTTAAATTATTTTTAAAAATAGCTAAAATTAATGAGTAGTTAGTATGTGCGAGGCATTGTGCCAAATACTCAACATGTATTACTTCATTTAATTTTCACAAAAATGTGATAAGATTAACACTATTATTATATTATTATCCCCACTTTAAAGATGAGGAAACAGAGGCTCAGAGAGCTGAAATAATATTTCTATGATTTACAATGTGAATTTGAACCTGGAAGTATAAACAAAGTGATGGCCCTTCTTACATGTGATGTAATGTATTGTTTCCTAAAATTTTATCTTTTATTAGAAAATTATTTTCCATTAAGGAATTTACATGTAGATATGTTTTTAACTAAAATTTAACAATAGAATCTATGATTAAAACCAACTTTTTGATTTGTATGATTCAATATATATGTGTGATATGTATACTTTACAAATGCAATTTGGTAATTACTTTGCCTAAGTAATTTTAATACTTCACAAACCAATACCATATACCACAAAATAGCTTCCCTACCCATTATTCACATCATAAGTCAAATGTAAAAAGGAGAATTTCAGAAACACTAACACATCATACTATCCAGCTTCTCACATATGTTTGGGGAAGGGTAAGAATAAAAGCCAGAAACAGAAATCGTCAACAAATAAAACTCAAGTACATAAGAAACTGTCAAGAGCTAAAAATGGTCCTGTTTCTCTAAACATAGAAAAGGGAAGGAGATAAAGTAGATCTTAACACATGTAAAGGAGTTACAAAGAAATGAACGTAGATATACTGTATGAGGCTAATTACGTGAAGCATGCAGAGATAGCTAGTAGTAAGCATTAGTAATAACTGTAATTAAGAATAGTTACATTAAATATTTATAATAGGATACTGTTATTTACATATAGTGGTACTTACATCCCTGTACAGCCAAATCTACAGCCCAAACCAAAGTCAGGTGTGAAAGAAAGCACAACAACGTCAGTAAGTACTAGGACGCAGAACAAGGAAAAGTGTACAGTTTGTTCTTTATTTTAAAAAGCTAGCAATCACTTTATAGGCAATAACAAGCAAAAGATTCACATATACAAGCCAACAAATTGAGCATACAGAACTATAAAAATACTTACATCTATATAGTTGGCATTAATGTAATCTGAAGAAGGATCATCCTCGACAGGTTGCAAAATTACTCTGGAGTGATCATCTAAAATTTTTAAATAATAAAATGACAGCTATTAAATATTCTCCTGTTCTGAGACAATGCCACTGGTGGAGACTTAGAATAATTCAGTATCTAAATCTCCTTAAACTCCAGTCATTTGAAGAAATACAAGAACATTAATGATCTTATCACTTAGTACAATTTTAATAGCATTCTGTTAATAAAGTTTTACTGACTAACACACCTTGATAGTTAGGAAGCTTTTAGAGGACATGATAATTAATGTCTGGTGAATCATCATTTGACTCATGCACTTGTCTAAGGAATTAAACTTGCCGTGACTCCTACTTTTGCTTCTTAGACATGATTTTAAAGGGGTGGGATCCTTCTGTCTGCACTTTATAGCAAATGAGCCAGAGAAGTAGGAAATGAATGTTGAAACTCTGCTCTCAACTTATTTCTTGAGCATCCAGATTAGATTCTGATGCACTCGTAAGAAACTTTAAAATAATTTAAATTGAAAAGAGTGGTCAAAGTAAATAAGTAGCTAGTTACAAGCTAAATTATGTTACTTTTATCACTGCTTCTCTGGTTTCATATGATAGTTAATTTATTTATCCAGGTACACATATTGAAGATGTAAGGATGACGAAGTATCTAATGAGAAATAACATGGAGCAACTGGAGTACAGACAGGTACCAAGGAAGGACTAAAGGTCTGCGGAAAGAAGAACACTCCCACCTTGAATAAGTTTGGAGGAGGTAATTAATCACTGAAGAGATTTTTCTTTTTATTATTCTGATATTCTCAATCGTTTAATAACGCCCTATGCATCTGTGTACAAACATAAAATCACACAGAACTATTTCCACAGGGTGAAGACTGTGAGTCATTTTAATTAATAAGGATGATGACAATTTCAGTGTCATTGCCAATGGCCAATGCTGTTTTAATATTAAGTAGAGCATTTTATAAAGAGACATGACACCCTCTAGGATTGTCTTAAAATTTAAAACCATATAAAGAGGAATTGCAACTTACTATTTATCTTCTATGCACAACATTTACAGTACATTCATCACGAATTCTATGAGAACTTACATGCTATAATGTTTCCATATCGGTTTTTTGCTCTATTTTGGTCTTTTTTAGCTACATCCCATGATGCTGACTGTCCTTCGAAGAAGCTCTAGAAAAATAAAATTAACAAGCAGACTGAATTTAATTCCTTTTCACAACTCAGGTTTATCTGTTCTGAAAGCCAACATACTAATAGCCACTTTCTCAGGGAGGGAGTCGTACGGCAGTTAACACGTTTCATTTTCAGAACAAAGCTTATTTGCTGGACCCGTACTTGTTCATCTTGGATTGGACTGAGTTCACATTAAGGACAAGAAACAACTCTTTTGAAAATAAAAGGACTCTAAAAGCATTTCAAATTTAAGATTGCTAAAACTTTGTGAGAAGGAGGTAGAGAAAGCATTAAAAACTTCAAAACTACTTTTAAAGAGTTATCTTTCAAATGTGCTTCCTTTAGCCTTTATAACAGGGGGAAAAAACTTGTTTTTCCCCATAATTATTCATAAAATCATGTGCAATACATCACGTTTCAGTTTCTTTGAAGATCATGAAAAGGACTAAGTCTCTACAACAAGGGACCATATGAGAATTTTAAAAAGTCACCATCTCCAAGAATCTTGGAACAGATGAGTATGTTGATTGGTTTAATTGCCATATGTAGCAATTTAAAATATGGGTATAAATTTCTTTTTGCAGAAGAACTTTAACTTTGCTCAACACAGGAAATGGGGTCTTCAAAGAGTCACCCTCTTTGAAGTGAGATATACAGAAATACACATGAAATGAACAAAAAGAAGGAGGTCTGGCAGCGTGTTATAATTCCTTGCATGGTTTCATTACCACAGCACAGTGTTTCTGGCAAACATCTAAAACCAACTTTCAAAATTCAATGATAATTGTATTTACTCCCAAACTGAGGTATACAAGTAATCTGCAAATAAAATGTAATGTTTAGAGCATTTTTCATGAATTTGGGTATATTTTGGATGGTCTTTTAAAGTAAATCATTGCTTGGATTCTTTCACTTTAAATGTGTGTGTATGGTGGTACATATGTGGTGATGCATGTATGGTGGTGTATGTACAGCAGCGCATGTATGGTGTTACATGTGTGGTGGTGGAAGAGCTTCCTTCTCCGCATCATACTCATGTTTTTCTGTAAGCAAAGGTGGCAAAGGAACAGTTCCCTTTTTCCTATATATTATGTATTGGAATGTTTAATTTAAATCACTTTCCCTGTAATTTAAATTTGATATTTTGGTTTGAGTAGGAAGGGGAAACAAGGTTGGAGGAATAATTTCTCAATTCCTTCTTTTGGTTTCTGAACATTTGGATTTGCAGTGCTCTGTTTTTTCTTCCCAGCTACCCACAACTGATAATGCACAAAACAAAACTAATAGTGACAAATAATACATTTAGTACACAAGGCCTTATCCCATTTCTCAACAGACGGTTAGCAAGCAAAGCTGCAGAGAAGTATCTACTGCTTAAGTCATTTGAATGATAAAGCCTGTAATGATACAATGGAACCAAGGGACCTTGCTGTGGGGATTTTTGAGGGGGGAAATGTAAGGTCTAACGAAGTGGATTTTAAATAACGTAGTAAAGTAAATTATGGAACCGAACATTTTAAAATTCTAACAATGTATTTATATCCAGACACATCCATTTCATTCAATCTGTGTACTTACTCTCCCCATATACACACTCGATTTTTCTTTCAATCGCAGGATTAGAGTGTCTACAGAGTATTCAACTCTTCGTTATGTTAAAGGAAGGAAATCTGTTAAATTACACTGAATATCATGATTAAACATAACATTTAACATAGTACTGAAACTTTCACCTCATATTCCTCTTTGAACCCATAGCTGTCTGATGTCTTCATGAGATTAATGTGCTGCAGTAAGTCGGCCACCCTGATGGCTGGGTGCAGCTGTCCCGTCTGGTAAGGGGATTCTGTCCCCTCACAGAGGTAGCGAGGTACATCAAGAAGACGACTGGACTCTGCTGTAGCACTGTGGTTCTCATCTGGCATTTTTCAGATTCAAGAACATTAAAAAAAAGACAAAGTCATCTTGTTTAATATATATCAATATAAAGAAGATTCTTAAGACCTTAAGCTCTTTCTAATAATAGGAGGAAGGGAAAAAAATGTAGTATAGGCCTAGGGCAGCCTCCGCATAAAGACAAAGCCTTTCACTTCAGTGCAAGGTATAAGGTCAGAGTACATTATGTTTCTTTCAGCCAGACAACAGATGCTCTGCGATGTAGACAAATATCTGACCCACTTTTTAAAAAGTATAGCGGGGGGTTTTTCTGGGTTCTTACTTTTTTCTTCTATCTGCATTCACAGAAATATAGGGTGGGACTAGAAGATCCAATTGTCATTTGGAGAGGTGTTTTCATCATTGATTAAATTGAACAGACTCCTGCGCACCCACACCCCAGCCTCTCTCTGGGCAGCCCGTCCCACAGGGCTGCTCTTCTCGCCCTTGTGGCCTTTCTATGCCCAGCCACCAAAGGCTTCTTACCATGACACCGCAGACTGGGAAACATGGGCCTTCTATAGGGGCATCCCCTGGACCCTCTATGTCTGTTAGCCAGGTCACATGTTATTTATACTCGATCTCTACCCCTTGGTTTATTATTATTGTTGTTGTTGCTGTTGATGCTTTTATTGCTAATATATCTGGGTTCTTCTGGCTACTGTGTGACAGAAGTCAGTGTATATGTCTGGGGCAAAGTCCTTCCTCTGGAATTCTTCCCTGGCCCATCGAGGCCGAGCTGACAGTTCCTGCTTTATGTTCTCAGGGTCTCTTGTTCTACATTCATTTCATTTATTTTATATTTTAATAACTTGTTTACTGGTTTTTTATCTTCACTAAACTCTGAACACATAGTGTAGAGACAGTCATTTTATTTTTAAATTCCTAGTGCCTAGTGTAAAGAAGTCACTAAACATTTCAATAAATGAATTAGTTAAAATCAGCTGAATCCCCCTTGCCACCCACATTTAAGTGCAGGCCCATCCCAATTGTGTTGTATTAGCTTAAAATGAAAAGAAACTTTAAGCATTTTTCTGTCATAAGGAGGAAGAAAAAAACAAGAACATTTACCTATGAAGAATAAATATTATTTTAATGACCATAGTACTAATCATTACAATGAGAAAAAAGCATGCTTAAATGTATCACATTTAAACTTACCACTTTATAAAAATGTTTTAAGGGGTGTTACTTTGAAAAGCATTATATTGCCATGCTCATTAACAGAAGAGAAAGTACACTCTGAGGGGAACTTTTGTTTTTAATGATAATGCGTGCTGTAGAGAACGATATTTAATTAACAATGAAACATATTTCAAATGCTGGTACATTTGCCTGTTCTATCACCAACTCTACAAATAGGATATGGCAAAAAATGAATTGTTGTCCCCATGATAAACATTTTTTCTTCCTGGAGAAGGAAAAAAAAAAAAAGAACCCCACAATCAGATTTGTGTGCTTCTGTAATTTAGCTTGATTGCATTTACTTTACTTTGTCTTATTAGGCTGAATGCATTTTTATTTGTTTGCATTTCCTTCTAAAATACTGCAATGAATCAAAAGCACTCCTGGTGGATTCTGTTCTGACCTAATCCCCCAAATGAATTAATGCCCTTTATTTAGGTTTTGCCCACCCCTCTACACACAAACATTTGATAGCAAACATAATTCATGAGATTTTCCTCTTCTATGAGACTATATTCAATTGATCTATTTCTGCTAAAATATTACAATTGCTTGACTAACATAAAGCATATATACATCTCTCCAATAAAATTAATTGAAAGCTACTGCTTTGGGCACTATACAGCTTAGGGTGAGAAGAAGAGAGACAGATAATGTCAGGGAGGTGGAGTGCAATCATCTAAGCTGCTCTGCGGAGCGGCCCCACAGCTCACAGGGTACCTGCTGGAGCAGCAGGGTATTTACATTTGTAAAAGGATCAGTGAGAAACGCAGAACTCACCCAAATTCCAAACCTTACATAAATATGTCCCAATATGAAATGCCTTTCGTTTTGCATTAAGCTTTAATACAGTACAATGAGCAGTATTCTTTAAAATAATCACATATGAATTATTAATGTCAATACATTTCCACCTCATTAAACCACCTAATAATGTGACTAGTAGTGAGAGCACATGTACTAATCATTATCCTTATTACACATTTAAGAATAATAACTTTAAGTATTTCCTTGATTGAAAGGTTTTCTAGAGTTCTTTGCAATACACTTACCAGTTATAGGGACTTTAACCCAAAGAAGCAGTAAAACACAAAAAAACAAATATATGAATTACTATGAAAAGTTTCTAAGCTCTTTTTAAATCAGTAAGTAGATATTAATATTAAGCAATATTTGAAATGATTTCAAAATTGCTTTATAAACACAAAATCAGTTGGATGCAAAACTATATAAACATCATGATTCCAGGAATGATGAAAAAAATGCAACAAATCACTTTTACATCTGATATGATTAATGAGATTTAGCTTTTAAACAACAAATATTTACTTAAAATTTAAACAACCCCACTCTCAAAATGAAATAAAATGCATAATGACTGTTCATGTGAACAGATTTGATGACTCTATTGTATTAATTCTAGCCTTCCTTCAACAAAAATATTCCTTTTCACAGGGAAAATTATTATCATAACCTTTAAAACTTTGTAAAAACTCACAGGCATTATCTCATTTTATTTTTACAAAACCTTGTGGAAAAGGGATGGTAGGAATTATTATATTGTTTTACGGATGGGAAAGCAAAGATGAAAGGTATTTTCATGAGTTTATATTATAAGTCCACAGGACCACTGAGACTTGACCCCAAGTCCACATGTCCTTAACATATTACTGTAATAAAATTTTAACAATTAGGCAACTATTTTTTCCCATGAGTTTTAATATTTTAATTGAATTTTACTTATTAATTTGATGCCGACAGCCTTCTAGAGCGCTCAACAAAAGACAACATTTTCAGAGGCATCCGGTGCCTTGGCAATGATCTCGATTCCTGACATCTCCCTAAATGGTGAGGCCACCCCTGGGGACAAATTCCTCAGTTCGCTCACTTGCCTTTATCGGTGTGGACATTAAAGGGAGAGTGCGATCAGCAACAGAGAACACTGACTTCCTGATTCTTTTAGAATACATAGTTTCATATTATAAATTATAACTTTAAATAATTATTTTAGTGAAAAGAGGTACATTTTAGTTAACTGAATTTGTGGAACAGTTCCCAAATATTTTGAAAATGAAAGTGAATGTTGAAAACATGGATCATAAAGCATGCATAAAGTGTCAGTTGAAGTTTTATGTTCACAAGAAATTTATACATAAAACATGAAAACTGGGAACTTTTAAGACATGTTTCTGGCAACTTCTACATTTCTTTGGCTATATCTTAATATTAGAAGCATCGGGTTAAAATTGATGTGCAACTTGTGAACATATAAGCAAGGTCGTCATGAATCATTGGTGTAAAATCGGTCAAGGAACAGGGTACAAATTGAAATAAAACTCATTCCATTCTTATATATGTAATTAGATTGAAAATTAATGTAATTTTACATCTGAAAAGGACTCATTTGTTGCTAGCAATATCAGATGTCTTAGGAGTTATGTAGTAACTATAATATTAGGGGAAAATCCCTTTCCATCAAATCTTTACATATAAACAAATTATTCAGGTAGCATTTGTCCCTGACATGTGTGCATTTGGGTTCATTCTACTAACCTGCGTAAATAAACATAAATCTTATATTACGGGACATGTACTTTTGCCCCAATCTAACAGAACCAGCAATTAATGAGTATGTTGCTTCAGAAAAGCATACCTTACTAATTCGAAATTCACTAGAGCTCACTGGGTTGCCCACAGTTGTTCTCTTTGATAAGGTGAGGACTATATATTTTAAATCAAGCTGCTTCCTGAACTGTAAATAACTACTCTGTTGGCAAAAATACAATCCATGCAAGGAGGTGTGGTCCATGCAAAGAAAAATGATAAAGTAGTAGCGCCTCACCTAGCACAGCGGTCGGCACAAGGGCATCATTGGGCGCTGCGTAGGAAAACAAAGCTCATGAAGCAATGTATTGCCCTGAAGTTGTATTTTATTCTTTTTCCCTTTAAAATAGATTTATGTTTTCTTAAGAAATATAATTATTAAACTTTCTTTGATTACTATCTCCTGAAAAATTAAGATTCTCTTTCAGCTTGGGTTATTGCAAAACACCAAGAAAGGTTCATCTCTAATTACAGTTCATACTCTGCTCAATTTAAAAATGCAGGGTGATTCAACTTGGCATTGTAGAGATTATAAAATTCAGGGGGGAACCCATGAATTTTAGATCTATCAAGCGCAAAAAAATTAGACAAGTAATTACATTATTCCAAATAAATTTTGTTTTAGTTAACTGTGGGAAATAGATTTAACCCTTTCTCCAAGTTCATCAGGGGGTATGTATAATGACACTGCTGAATTCGAACCTCCCAGTAAGGTACAGACCTAGGTCACAGTAAAGTTTGGGGAACAAATATGCTTTCAAATCTTTGAAGGATTAACTATTAAATCAAGTTGTTAGAGAGGTGGCACATCTGTATTTTCCGCCAAACTTACTTTCAACAATAATTTTTTATGCTCTTCTCTATTATGTATCTTAAAGTGAAATAAAAATAAAATAGATCAGAAAGGCCCTATCATGATTAAAATAAAATTCCAAAATGACTATCACATTTCTAACTACTTTGGTTAAATACATAACAAGGAAAATAATGGCTGCATTTAGGGCCAATGATGTCTGAAATTTTCACCAAGCTGAAACATGCCAGAAAAAAACTTCCCTTTCTGAAAAGACCTAAATGCATATAACCTACAAACACTTTATTTTCTTAACTTTATCACGACATAAGTTTATAATCTGTGTAAGACATAATACTTCTACTGCAGCCTCTTCCGTCATGTAAGTTTTCCAAACTGAGGTAAGCACACGTCTGGTACCTGTGGCAGAATGCCTCGTGTGTACAAGGCCAAGGGTAAACACGGTTTGCCTTCTTCAAGCATCAATTTTACTTGAGGATTTGAAGAAACAGAGTTAGGTACCTTAAGTTAAACTTAAGTAATAAACACAGTTCTATAGAAAAATCACAAAATTCATTGGAAATTTAAAGATAAACTAATATTGATTGTGGGGTAATTATTTTAATCATCTGCCATTAAACAGTACTTCAGTAGAAATATTTTAAAAGTCCTCCTTTATAGACCAACAGGAGGAATTCTTCATATGAATGGAGGGATGGATAAGTTGATAGACTGATGAAAACGTGAATGGTTGGATGGATTTCACAATTTCCTGCCAATCCCTCAATTAAAGTAAACTTTTAGACTTCCCACCAGCCACTGAAGAGCAAGTAGTTCCTTTCCCCTAGTTAGCTTTTTGTTACTGAAATTCTTCACGAGTCTATAGAATATTTTGATAGAATAATTTTACCCATGACAATAATTCCCAGAAAATATCTGATGTTTCTTATCTCACAAAAAACTTTATCTTGCACAAAGGAAGACTCAAATTGTAAAATAACTATAAATCTGACATAACTCATTTTATGTAGGCCATCAAGTATATTAAATCAATGACACATGATTTGGTTTGAGTAGTATACATGAATATCTCTTATGATGATATAGCATTAAAGTTCATGCAGGTTGAAGTTAAAGTAAATCTAGTATCAAGACTGAAAATAAGTTCTTATAAATTGCATAATATTTGCTATTGCTTTTTTCCCTCTTTCTAGCTATTTCTTCCATCTGTTTTTCTGACTTTCTCTCCTTATTCAAACGATGTGTTGACCACAGAGTACACTAAAAGA
The DNA here is from genome assembly GCA_004026545.1 of Mormoops blainvillei. NCBI lineage: Eukaryota > Metazoa > Chordata > Mammalia > Chiroptera > Mormoopidae > Mormoops > Mormoops blainvillei. The sequence goes on from PVJD01000012.1 coordinate 919,508, forward strand.
GCTTTGAATATCATTTACGAAAACTTTAATGAAGAACTTACATCTTGGACTAAAATTATGTTGGTCCATGAAGGTGATGGAAAGGGGATCCTCTGCATGCAGTGTGCTCTGATCAGCATAACTTCGATCCATCGCGTTCACCATGTGAGTCATCTCCTGCCGGGTGTTGCCCATGGCATCTTTGCGTTTTTTAGCAAGCTTGCTGTCAAAGGCAAATTCAAAAGGGAAACCTTAGTGTGAAGCCTGAAGGAGAGCTGACACCAGTAGTAAGTGGTTCGGGAATGCCCAAGAGTAAGGATACAGATGTGGTTTTCAAATAACTTAGGTCATAATTTTGGGAATTCAGTTGGACATTCAAACAGTATTTGTCGGTTGCTATAAAACTAGTTTATTTGTCATTTTGGTATTTCAACATTCAAGCTGTCAACACCAAACTCTTATTTCTTATATTTTATCATTAAAATAAAATACTATAAAACATAATTATACTTTATTGAAACCATAACTAAGTACTCCCTTATTAGAGTCGTTCAGGAAAAATTTTAGGCAAAGCTAAGCTCTGGTATTCCTCCTGGATGATGAATTATTTTATCAACTGCCACTCCTCTTTGTTTTATTACTCAGTAACAATGCAACACATGTAGCATTACCATATTTTACAATATATTTACAACATTAATCCACTCCTAATCTGGAGACTTATAAAATCAAGCACAGCTAGACAGAATGCAAATACACAGGAATATATGGAAAAATTATATACTGTATAAGAAAATTAGATGTATTACGCAAATGATTATAAGCTTGAATTATAGACATAGTCAAATCCTAAAAGCATGTTTTAGAACCACATTATATAGAAATGACTTATATATTAAGCAGGGCAAACGACTTAGGGGACGTGCAAAATAGAGGAGTTAGACTTTTCAGCGACTCAGATAATGAAATCTTTATCTTACATATCGAAGACATGAAATACATTCTGATTCTTTGTGATTCATTACACATGAAACATGTCATAAAAAACTATTAAAGGTATATAAAGCATTTATATCACATTAACAAGGCAATTTATACAATATAAATAAAAGCACTTCAAAAGCTTAGAGTAGCCAGATTATGTTTCTAAATTTATGACAACAGTTTATGTTGCCTTGGAAATATTCTTTAGCTGTTTTAAGCGCACCATTCATTTCTCAGCCAGATTATTAACCAGGGCATATTCTTCTGATTCTCATTAGTATCTGCTCTAGAGTAAATATTCTACAAATGCTTTTTTTTAAGGCCTCATTTAAGAGTTGTATTTATGTCCAGAAGCTGTTCCTTTAAAAAATTAATCTAGCAATTTAAGAACTACTCTTAAATAGAATTTTTTTTCCCTAAGAATCATACTACTTGACTTCAGGGGGCTTATACCCAACATATGAACACAGCAGATATGACACCTAAATAAGACAGTGATAAATTAAGCTTTAGGGATCAAAATGGCATTACTATTTTTTCTTTAGAAATAATGATAATGATAGTACTAGTAGTAAGAAAACAATGACAAAAGTATAATAAGAACACTGCCACGGCCACCACCGCCACCATTACACTGACTACACCGTCACCACCACCACCTCCACTACTACCACCACCACCACCGTTTATTAGCAATATTTGCTCTATTCACTGAAAATGAAAAAGTTATCTCTTTTTTTTTCCTATGCTAGGCAGTAAAATCCCTGTAAAAACCTTACAGGTTTCAGATGGGAACAATAAACGTGTACTGCTGCCAGCGGTAAGACACGGTACAGGTGGGGATTGGGGAGAACTGGACCCCAGTTCAGGGCAACTTCTCTAGGTGACTACTGGTATTTGATCCCAGTATTGAGCTTCCGATTTTTAAGTTACAGTTAAAGAGCAGTAATGAATCTGAATATTTATGTTAAATTTCCATATTTTTTCCAAGTGCTTATATTTTCTGAAACAGTGTATGAAGCAAATTAAACATCAGCAGGTCATATTTTAGTCTCTAGGCTTCGCTTTTCAAACTTACCTCTGTGATGTCTCAAAGGATATTTGCTCTTTGACCTACAGTGTTCTTTTACCTCTAATATCTGGTTAACTTGTATTCTGCTTCACCTCAACAGGGAGGCTTCTCTGGCTAATTCCAACAACCTGTTTCAGGTTAGGATTCCCTGCTAGGCGTGTTTATAGCATGATGTTTTCTGCCTCTAATAACATTCATCACATATCATTGCAAGTGTGCTTTTAATTGTTTTTCCCACTGTGTGTTCCATGAAGGGAAGAACCATCTGTATATTCCTAGCATTCAGAGCAGTGTCTGGCACATAGCAGGTACTCAAATAAATACTTGCTGAATGGATGGATTAGGGCTGTTACATGCTTCACACTTTTCCTTTGTTAACTTAATTAATTCTCAGATCCACCCACTGAAAAAGGCATGAGAATTCTAATTGTATAGATGAGGTTATTGAGGCTCAGACAAGTTAAATAACTTGCTCAAGGTTATTTATCTAATAAGCAGTGAAAAATGACCTGGTTTCAAGCGCTATACTCTTATACTATATCCAGTTGCTGACATTTATTAATGCCACATTATACAGTGTACTATAATATAAAGCATCTAGTTACTCTGGGAGTTAAATATTAATTGTTACAAATTTGAGAAGAGGAATGTGAATGCAGCACAAATGTTTGACATTTTAAAATTTTGAAACAGCAAATTAGATAGTTTAAGAAAAAACTTTCAGTCTTTCTTGGGCAAGAAGAATAAATTCATTTCTCAAAACATTTAAGAAATTGAATTAGATAAAAATAATAACTTGAAATGTGAATTAAAAATGTTAAGATTTTGAAGATGGGCCATTCAAAGCAAATAGAAAAGCCATGTTTCAACTTTAAAGCTTTACTTTAAAATATATAATTTATACATATTTCATGATCAAAGAAAGACATAAAATAATGAATCTGTCAAATTCATGACAGGTAAAAGTTTTCATGGCAATGAAGGATCTTTACTTTTCAGATCCACAAGCCTTTGTTAGTTATCGATTCACGGGGAACTATGCCTTTGTTACTATCTGCCAACCATGCATTATCAGCATTGTTCTAATACCTTAATTCTCACAGCAACACTGTGAGGTAGACTTTAATTCAGGTTATTATAAAACAAATAAAAATTAACAACAGAATTAAGTGTTTTGGTCAAGAACTGAGAGTTACAATGCTGATGTCAATGAATGTTAGTTCAAAGGTCACATCTGATTTACTTTTAAATTCTAATCTAATTTATTACTACTTCTATTTTTAAAAAATCTCTAATTTGGATTAGCTTCACTAGATATGTTTAAGCAGCTTTTAAAAGCATATCTCCATGACATTCTTTCTATGATTAATGATGCCAGTAACCCTAAGTATTACAATGACAGTATTATAACCTATTACTTAGACTAGAATACCGGAATGTTATCCATCCACTAAAAACGCAACCCTATTCTAACATTATGAATATATAGATAGTTAATAGAAAGCTTATTGACATTCCCATAATTAAATATTAATGATTTCTGTGTTTGATGCTTTGTCTCTGTCCGAGCAACAAGCATATATAATGTGCACTTCAGGACAGTTAAGCAATTCATTTTGCAACTACTTCAGTTTGACAGATGTGCAAATGACTTTCATTATCAAAGCAGCCAACAGCATAAACTTCTGCAGGTGGATATATGGGTGGGCTATAAAGAGGAAAAGTGCTCCATCATTATATGAAATGGTACAGTTAATTACCTTTGGCTTCATCCAACGTGATTTAACAAGGATATTATGATTCATCACAATAAGCTAGAGCACTGTTAGTTTACACCTGCTTGTTTAGCAGATTTTTAGAAGGCAAATGTTTATAATATTTAAAAAGATTGGCAGAATTCTGTTTCAGTCATTAAGACTCAACAAATTTTGTTGTAAAGCTAACTTAAATTTGCCTAGTAACATAACAGTGTGGGATATGTGCCCTAAATATACATAATCACAATCCTTAAGCCTTAAAAAGTTGGTGGATCTAGTATTGATCAAACAATGTTCATGAATACTTTGGTGCCTTATTCCTTTGGATTGGATGAATATTCTGGCATCTAAGGTAATAAATGGAAAATAACTAGGGAAATAGTGTGGACAATACTCTCCTTTCTTATCTAAACTAGCATTCCATACCTAATTACAGGATGAGCTAAGACTGAGGAAGAGAAAAGGACATATGTGACACCATGTATATCTTGTGTAAGTAGAAGGGGCTTTCTTCCCCCATCAGTCTTGGTTTTTCAAAAAAATAATAATCCTATTTAAGTTAAAATAAACAATACTTTTTCTTCTCTAAAAAATGTTTCTTATTTCTTTGTCACTGCAACATTATGATTTTATCCATTTGTTTTCACAAGAGTATACTGACTGCCTAAATGGCCAGTCCAAAGGTGTTTGCTCTGAAGTTATAACCCGTCTTGGATTTCTGGAATTGTGGAGACGGATGTTTTCACGGTGAGTTCTGATGTGATTTGTATCCTGTGGAGGCACTGTTGATTGTTCATCTATGAACACATCACTTGGGCCATTTTGTCAAATATAACAGTGTTATATAAAGACAGGGATTAGTGAGTTACAACCACTATCTATACCAGATGAGTGAGGTATCATATTGGTATGTTACAGGTTTGACTTAAGTAAATAAATGATGTTTTGGGTTGTAGACTAAAGCTACTTATGGAAAACTGAAAATTAAAATTAGAAGTAGCTGAATATACAGAAATACAATATCCCTTTTAAAAAAGATTAACAAAATAAGTTAATAGGTAAACTTTATAGTTTGAGTCCAGAAAAACAAAAACAAAAAACATGTTTTGAAACGTCACTGAAATTGCAAACATCCTGTTGGTTTTTCTTGTTTTTTTTTTTTGGTTGTTTGTTTTGTTTTGTTTTTGAAAAGGGATATTGCATCTTTAACACATGTAAAGTTGTATATCACCCATTTTCTACTTACAGGTAGTAGGAGTAAGAATAGTAGCTCCTCCTGGCAAGCAAATCACAGACAGTGGAAAAAGAGAAGCAATGGTGAATGAAAAGCGTGACTCCGTCACATTCAATAAAGCAGAAAAATGTGCGTTAAAATTAAGATGAAATAAAATAAAATTTATGTTTTTTTTGGTTTGCATTTCAATTTGCTCATGCATTGGTTAGATACCTTTTGCCATGCAATTAGACGGATATGCAATAGAAAAATAAAATTTAAAATACTTAACTTGGGAAAAAATAACATGCTGACATTTCTTTTATAGCCAAAAAAATTGAAAAATTAAATGGATTGTGTGTCTTCAACATGCAGTAGGCGTATCACCCATTACCATCTAAATGTCATGACAGATGAACAGCTGTGTACAGAACTTGTACACTAGGTTGACTTTTCTTTAGATATAAAACATAAAAGCCTATTAGGTTAATATAGAATATATGAAGAATAACACCTAAATATTTATAAATAAGTCAGTATTTCTTAATGGTACACAGGTACATACATATATTATGTGAATATACATATGCACCATGCACTGTATACACACAACAATATGTCTACAGTAGATGCATGTGACCATGATATCACAGCAAACATGTACTGTATTGAAATATAATTTCAAATTTATGTTTGGAATAATTAAATTATTCATGCTGCACATTTAAAATATAATACATAACCCATGAAATAATGGCATACATTTGGAAATAATTCAAAAGTGATTAAATTAAAAAATGGCATTGCGTTTTGAAAGATGCAATATCCCTTTTCTTAGCCTGAAAACTTACTTCATATGTACCCTCAGCTGTAGAATCTGACTAAACTGAATTCCAAACCATTTCTTTACACAACAGCCAAAATTGCACAGAACGTCTTTCAACATGAGAAATATACCTATGTATTATATTAATATTCCCAGTGAGGGATAAAATCTTGAGAAACTTAATTTCTCATAAAAATAAAGATAATAAAAGGCTAAATAAAGAATTTTGCCTTTCCATTATTTTTATTATACATTTGTGTAGTAAAAGGGTGGCTATGTTATATACTGAAATTGTTTCCTTAAATTTGATGCTATTCGATACTGTTATAATATCTATGATTTTGTGTATGCATAATAAACATAGTTGTGATTAAATCATAGAGGTTACATGTGTGGCACACACCATATGAGTAAAAGGCATTAAAAAGTTGCTTAGGTACATAAAGGGTTCAAGTAATTTAGTTATAATATTATATCTTGTAATGGACTATGTCTAAATATGTAACTATCTATAAAACTGCAACTTTTCCTAGTCATGGAGGTGATGAGGAAGAGAAACAAAAGCCCTAGCATACTCTCTATCAAGAGGCGATCAATTAAAGCATTAACTATGAAAATTCCAACATTAAACATTTTAATTGAGGCTCATTTATCCAACATTTAAAATATGAACCAGAAACAAATTTCTCACATTATGCAGTTATAGAGAGTTGTCAGAGCATATACCAAACACCCCTCCCAACTCTTGCTTAGAGGATCTTTTGGTGTACTTCATGAGATTTATGTTTCTTTTTTTTTGTTATTTCTAAAACAGAAGGCCGTGGATAAGAAAGACTCCAATAACAACTAACTGTTTTCAAGTACATAATAAAACTGATCGTTTAACCCAATTTTAACTAAGTGAGAATATAACCAGAGGCTAGGTCCAATCTGAAGTGACTGGAATGGTTTTAATTGTGAAGCAAAGTTGAATTAACTCTCTAAACTGTTTAGTGCTGTTAGCCCTCCAGGTATAAATTTACAGTACACAGCAACATAAGATCTGGAGGTTATTTTCAATACTTTCATTGATTTTGACTGGCAAATTTGTATTACTAAATACTTAAATCTTCCTTTCTCAGAAAGGATGTATTTTCCAACCACAGAGGTAGACAACAGCAAAAGAGGAAGCACTATTGGGGAAAGCACGTATGTAGCTAATTTAACACAAAACACTATAATGCATACCTAATGTTTCTAATGCAGATGTGTCTTCTCCAACATATATATCTCCAGGAAATAATTGTAGAGAGGCAATACATTAAAATAAACTCTGATGGAATCATTCAACATGTAGTATGAATCTTATTTATACTGTTAATGATTTGAGTATCAAATAATGATCATAATAGTATATGATTTAATGTAATAAAATCAACAGCATTTACTATATATTTGATATAATTCATAAATTACAAACACTTTTACACACAAAACTATTTGGGGCTGTACTCTGCATGTAAAGATGTTTTTGAAAAAGTCCTTCCCAACTGCAGTGTCATCTAAAGCATATGATTGGAAGGACTGGAGAGTTGCGTTAGTTCCTAAAACAATGCCTGATGGATAACGACACGGTATAGACTGAAAAAAAGCCCAAGTTATAAAAAACTGTATATTTTAAAATGCTTTTAGCAGGAGTATAATTTAATCTCCAGACTAGAGTTCATCTGAAATTCTAGTGGGTCTTAATACTTTCATATAATTCTAGAAGATGATGATATTAGATGATATAGTATAAAAGACTAATGCTCAATTTTTAAAGAGTTGACTTTTCGTATAAGTGCCAAAATAGTCAGTGAATATTTAATATACAATTTCATAAACTAATGCCTATATTCTTCTCATATCTTATTTATAGCCAGTATTTAGAAAAGTAGAGTACAAAATAATTCATACAGCATAACCCAAATAAATCCTTATTCCGTCATTCTGAATAAACAACACTTGAAATAAAAGATAAACTAATATCAAGTATCTTTGCATTTGAGAAATTTAAATTCATACACTAATTTCAAGGTTAACGTGACAAAAACAGATATTTATATCTGAAATTAAACTGCAAATAACCAATAAAAGTGTATCTGAGAAGTCTGAGAAATAGGCTCAGATGCTGACAATATGGTTAAAATGCAATTCTTCTAAATTCAATTCTCTAATTTAAAAGAGCTCAAGGAAACAAAAAAGTGGTTGACATTTAGTGACATAAATGATACATGAGTGAAACAGAACAAAATTAGGCCTTACCTCTTTTTTACAATTAATATGACAACTAGGAGGAGAAGGATGAACACCAAAATTCCCGCACTGATTCCTGCTATTTTCACCACTCTGTCTGTCTGTTTTGCTGGGTCTGGAATCACTTCTGGTTCTTCTGTTGCTGCTGCTAAATGAACCAAAAAAAATAAATAAATAAAGTTACTAAAACCAGCTAATTACCACAGAAAGGAAACTGCACAACTATTACAAAAGGCAACATGTTTATTTGAATAAAAATACCCTGCAAATATAAATACAGAAGCATACTAAACTATAGCATGAGAGATTTAGGGTCAAGATAAGGGAAAAGCTTTCTGAACAGGGATTAACACAAAGAATGAAACAAAAACCTAGATATAACCACCAAAGGGAATGTTGAACAGTTCTTCTCCAAATGTCCTTACATATGAGAACACAAAATTTTTAGCAGATAGCACGTGGAAAAGACATGGGTCATATGTGAAGATTCATTTGTTCATTGTTTCATTCAGCAGATCCCTCTCCACCCAAGTGCAGGGTGCTGTGGCTGGCCCTTTAAGGTTGTGTGAGGGACACTGGTCTGGGACACAAGTGGTTAAGTTAAATAAATGTCTACTAATCTAACTGCTGAGAGTGTGAGTTTATAATTTGATATGTAAAACTTGAAATAAATCATTGGTTTGGAGGACAGAAAGAATAAGAAAAGTAAAGCAGATATATCAAGAAATATTTCACATCCTCCTAACAAATAAAACCCAGATAATAAACTTGGAAAATAGAACTTGGAGAGGATAAAATCTTAAAAAAAGTTTTTGATATGCATTCACTTCCTTTCTTTCTTGAAGTCACCACCATCCCCCATATACACACATACTAAAAATTATAATTTTTAATCAATTTACAAGACCTCTGAAGACATTTTGCTTTTACCTTAAAAATTGGCAAGGGAAGTATTATTCTCTATATTGCACATAAAAAAAAAACTGAAGCTTAGAGAGATGAAGATAGATTACAAACTGCTGAAGAACAGAGACAAAATCTAACACATCTTCTAACATCTCAAGCAGCAGTTATCAGTATTTCCAGATCCACAGCTCCTCCTGCTAAGAATTTGTGTGACAAGAATACAGGTGATTCTTAGGACTCAGCACATTTGGGAAACTGCCTTAAAGCGCCATTCAAAGACTCAAGGGATGATAGCTGAATGAACAAACAAATACATGCCTAATGCTAACCTCATATCTTTCCAATGAATAATTTGCTAATTGCTCCTTTAAGATAATTCACTTTTTCTACATTCCAATCCTTTTCTTCTTTAGATTCTCTGCCTTGGCTTCTTTACCCCACCTTCCTCCACTTTTACCCCCAGTTCCAAACATCTAAATACCTGCTCCAGTTTTCCAACCACCCAGTTTCACTAAAAAGGGGACTGACACAACGTTGCTACCTTTAATTTTTCCAGGTAGGAAAGTAAAAGGGACTAATGTGTCTAATATTAATATCATTACATAAAATGATAATTTAAAGTTAATCAAGTATGAAACATGGTTTTTAAAAGGTTTAGAGAGAACAGTTAACTTTGCAAAATGATTCACTATAACTGTCTTAATTTATCTTATTTCCACTGGACAAAATAAAGCTTCCACATGGGCCAGTATTTTTTCTATTATTCTCAAATAGAAAAAGCAAGACTTCAGCTTGTTTTTTCCAGTAAGCAAAGTTTTTTTCCTGTCCAACTTGATACTTTCCACATATGCAGGCTTCAGGGAATTTCCAGTTTCATTAACTATGAATAGAGGTAGTTCAATGTTTAGCACATTGCTAATTCTGCATTATGGTTCAATTCATCAAAACATGTATTAAATATGTTGGAGATCTCCCTTCCCAAAAGCAACTTTAGAAATGTACAGGTGATATATTATGGAATGGTACATCAGAAACTGATATAATTTTAACAACCAATGTCACACCAAAAATTCAATACAAATTTTAAAAAAGGTATACACTCATAATAAAGACAGGAAATATATTTCAAAGCTGCATGTAAAGCTAAAAAGAATATTACTTATAATTCTCAAAATGGGTATGTTTGACACAGTTACCACTTCAAATAGAGAGACAGAATGTTTTATACAGAAATCTCTAGGAAAAAAAAAAATTAGCCTAGGCAACAAATCCTCATTATTCACTAAAGTTTATTCTCATCAAGCTCTATGTTACACTTAGCTTTCAGAGAGTAATCCCTTCTGAAACTCTTTAAAAGACCAGTTCTTGTTCAGTGAGGTAAACATACATTTAACATAATATTGTAGTTCAATAAAGTATTCTATTGTGGGGTAGATTTCTAGAGATATTATATAAGTAGCATGTTTGCATAAGAATCTTCAGAACTGCTAAGCCCCACCAGAAGCAAGAAACCTTCCTAATATGCTCAGGTGCAAACATAAATCATCACCACAGAGTGTAAACAGCCAGCCTTAGTACTAGCTGTGTTAAATAACCACATAGTCATGAAGGTGATGGGTAAACAACAGAGCTTTAAATACGTTTTAAGTCTTATTAAATAATATGAATTTGCTAATGACTTAATTTAAAAATATTTCCAGGAATGAAAAGTCAGATCTAAAAGTAAATTTCTGACCAAAGGTACCGATAACCTTGAAGTTGTATTCAGGGTATAAGACTTTCATCATCCATTATGCAAAATTAATTTAAGGTCATAGTCTATATGTCTTTGTTAAACACTGGATTTCAATAAATATTTACCCAATGGTTAAAAAAGGAAATAAAAGGACTCATGCACAGGGACCACTGTGTGGTCATTGATATGTGGTGGGAGGAGGTTAAAAGGAGGATAAACTGTAATAGAAAAAATACAATAAAAATATATATATAAAAAGAAAAGAAAAACACCAGGTTCATCCATTTGGGCTGAGTAAGGGTGCTTGTGTGTCATGATTTCAACTCTTGTGCAAAGAGTTTTTCACTGATGCTTTGACCTCATTGTTAAACATGAACACGGAAGGCTAGTGCAGCTCTCCCTGGGAACATATGATTTGGGGGCTGTTTTCCCTTGATTGTGAATCCTCCACAAATCTTTAGCTATAAAATATACTGTTATTATTACTGCTACAGCTATTAAGAGTATTTTTATTAAATGTCTGCATAACTGTATTATTTTAGATACTTTGATCAAATATTATCCTAAGTTCTTGGCCTAATAGAACTAAGGAATATGAATATACTATCTAAAATCATTCAGCTTCAAAAATTCATGAACAGAAACACAAGCAGTAGCCCCTAAGTGAGCATTTTCTATTTTCTTTAAAAAAAAAATAGCAAAGAGCTATTATAGTGACTGCACCCCTGAGCCCTGCTTATAATTTGAACACATTGTGGCAAAGGCAATGTGGAGCACCTTTTTCAGAAATTATTTCCTTTACCATAAATCTTTGCTTTTTTATCTGTCAAAGAATATTCAGAGTCCCCAGTGTTCTGAAGCCAAGAGCAACAAAATTCACTGGATGGTGAGAAAAAGACTAAGTCAGTATTTCATTTTTATTGTGCAAATTTTTGAAATGCTTTTTATTTTTGCAAAAAGTTAAAGCAACTTTATAAATTGTGTTCTTCCTCCCACTACTTAAAAATAATTTACCTAAAACAATTAGGTAAAAAAAAAAAACTACACAAATACCTCAAAATTTACTTAAAAAAGTAAAATTACATAATAGCTGCAATCATACAAAAACATTCTTCCATTTTTATGAAGGAGATTAGAGACAGAAGCCTCTAAGTACAATATATCTGGTGATCTCACAGAAGCTTTTGAGACACCATTTGTCCTGTAAATTCTGCAAATCCTCTAGGTCAGGCCCTCCTTGGGGGCCATGGACTGACTATTGCTGGTAGGTGGCCTGTTAGGTACTGGGTTGCACAGCAGAAGGTAAGTGGTAGGGAGCAAAGCTTCATCTGCATTTCCAGCCTCTCCCCGTCACTTGAATTACCAGCTGAGCTCCACCTCATCTCAGATCAGCCACAGCATTAGAGTCTCATAGGAGCATGAACCCTACTGTGAACTGCATGTGTAAGGGATCTAGGTTGCACACTCTTTATGAGAATCCAATGTCTGATGATCTGAGGTGGTGGTGCCAGTTGGGGAGTGGCTGCATTATCATTAGCAGAGGTTTGACTGCATAGGGATCATAATAAATCAATTGCTTGCACACTCATATCAAAACCCTACCAGAGTGTGGCAAGGTGGCTATTAAGCTGCAACTGGTGGCAGGCTATAAAGCCATCCCCCACCACATGCCCATCTGTGGAAAAACTGTCTTCCATGAAGTCAGTCCCTGGTGCCAAAAAGGTTGGGGACTACTGCTCTAGGAATTTCACTAATGCTTTCTCCCCTTCTCACTTATAATTATGTCTGAAAAATTGTTTACACTCACTTCCCAATCATTACTTATTTCATCTGTAAAATAAAAAGAACATCAATGTCTATATTACATAGCTTTCAGGAATACTAAGTGATGTAATGTTGGGAAAAGGTTTTATATACTGTGAAACATAGGTACAAGAAGTCGTAGTAGGTGCTGCTGTCCCGGGTGGAGATGGTTTGGATGTTAGCTATTTGGGTCCATCACATAAAAAGTAAAATTATGAGCAGGGGCACTGATGTTACTGGAAAACAGTTTTTAGAAAAATATTTGCAGTCTATTGAATAAATATATAATGAGGAGTTTTGTAAAGTACACATTATTAATTAAATAGTCTGCCACACTGGACATCTAAGCCCTACAGTCGTCTTGAAACATGTATTATTTAACTCAGTGATCCTTTGAAGTCATTTTGCTTTATCATGTTAGATGATCTCATGAAACTTGTCTAGTCTTAGATCGTTGACAATAAAAAACAGGGTCTATTAGAATTTGATATCGGTGAAAATGAAAACAGCTGCATGTTACATACTTTAACAGTAACTAGAACATAGTTTATTCTTTTTTAATAAAAACGTGAACATTACCTGAAAAATTATGATGTAGAAAAGAATAATACCAAACTATATAAAGATTTTAACCAACTATGAAAGAGAAGTATAGATTTATATTACAAATATTTCAAATTAATTTCATATGGCTTAAGGCGTCTTCTTGTAGTCTTAGATTTTTCTCAATTTGTTTTGGTTTTAGAACCACAGCACAAAACTTACATAAAATCCTGAAGAAATGATAAAAAATACTTTTTGCAAAGGCAATAAAATAACTATCACATTTCAGGAATGTACTTAAAGGTTAAAAAACTAGTAAAATGTTATATTTTGCCTCATAGTAATGGTGAAAGGCAAATATTTTATTTTACATATGAATTTTTCATTGAGCTTTTCATTTAGTTAGGTTTAGTTTATTGAGAAAAACAGAGTCTTAGCGTGTTCTTACTTCTTAAACACAGTTGAGTCTATCTGCTAAGCTATGTCTGAAATCTGTCCTTAATTCTCCATTCCATCGTCTTAAGTCAACCTGTTTTTTCACTAAGACTTTCTGTTTCCCATATAGGCCTCAACAGATTTATCTTCTATGTTGCCACCAGAATGAGATTCCTAAAATGCAAATGTGATTAAATGACTTCCTTAACTGCTTTCCATTCAAGAGAAAAAGCAAAGTTTTTGGTATAACACATGAGGCTTTCCAAAACTAGACTCTAATCAACCTTCTCAATCTCATCTACTGATAATTTCTTTAGGGTATCATATACCCTAATCATTTGAGAGCATCAGCCATCCCCCAAACACTCACATACTCCTTGATCTATTTCAGTGTTTGGCAAACTGTGGGCCCATGATTCCTTTCCATTGGATTTTGACTGCAGCTATTATATGATTGCAAATAGTCAACTTTACAAGATAATGCCAAATTGCTACCAATTTACACATCCCCTGGCAGCGTATGCAAATTCCATTTAAATTACATTTTAGCACTTTGTATTATCAGCCTGTTAAATTTTTGCCAATTTGTGGTAGAAGATGATACCTAATATGCTTTTGGTTACTGAAATTATCTTTTGGGATACTTATTTAAATATTTATACCAATTTCTTCTCTGAAATGCTGGGAGCACAATTTTGACCCTTTTTTTTCTGTTTGGTTTTCATGATTTTCTTATTGGTTTATAGAAATATTTTACATGTGGATAATAATTCTTTGTCAGTTATACCTGTTGTAAATATCATCTACTGGGTGGCTTTCCTTTCATTTTAATTATGGTATTTTGATGACTAGTAGTTCTTAATTTTAATGAAGTCAAATATATCAATTTATTTGTTTTAATAAGTCATCTTTTTCCCCTAAAAGTTTTAAAACTGCGCATTTCCTATTTAACCCTGGGTCCATCTGTAATTGTTTTCTGAGTATGATATATTGTAGGAAGATATTCTAGCACCCCTTACTTCCTGCTATTTGCAGACAAGTTTCAAATTGATCCATTATCTTCAAAACCACACCTGTCCTATATCCAAGTCACATAAATGCCTGAATTAAATTTTTAGATTATCCATTATTTTCCATGAGGCAATATATGTAGTGTGTTGATATAACAAGGTTTTAATTACTATAGATCTACAATATGGTGTAATATATAACAGACACGTTTCCATGCCTAGTCCCCTTCTTCTTGAGCATCTTGGTGCAACTTTGTATTTTGCTGTGGGTAGCTTCTAAAGATTCAAGTCCAGTTGATAAATTATCTTTTCACTTAGGTCAAAGCTGCTATTTAGTCCATCCTATAAGTTATTTTAAAAATTTGAACAATTATGTTGTTTCTTCCTAAAAATTCCATTTGATTCTTTGCAAATGGTTCTTTGTTTAGTTACTCCTGAAAGTATCTTGCTAATCTTTATGATCTGCACTTTGTTTCTCTGAATATTTTGTATACCCCTCTTTTTAAAAAAATTGAATTTATTGGGGTTACATTGGTTAGTAAAATTATACAGGTTTCAGCCATATGATTCTGTAATACATCACCTGTATATTGTGTTGCGTTTTCACCACCTCAAGTCAAATCACCATTCTTGTATCCTGTACCTGACAATCCAAACATGGCAGTTCTGGGATTTACATCTGCTGTTTCAGCTAACTCTCACAGTGAGTTACATTCATGAATGTTTGGCGACCTTTGTGAGTTAATTGCTTTGTTAAACTGTGGGACTCCTGCAGGCCTAAATTGATCACGTTTTAGTCTTAAAATTCTGCCAGTAACCATGTGGTCCCACAGGACCCAGACCAGCTCTGCAACCCTCAAGAGTAACACTTCTCCAAGAAACCCCTTTATGGCTGGATGATGTATCTTCAGCCCCTCCCCTCAGGGACTACCAATCCCTCCTGTCTATTCTTGTCCTCTGTTCCAGTCACCTGTCTTTTTGAGGGGTAGAAGAGGTGGAACAGAGACCTCTCTTAGGTGCTGAGCCCAGCAATGTCTAAAGACATGTCCTAACCAGGTAGGATTGTTCTGCAGAGTTTCTCAGAGCACGTAACTCGTCAGGTTTCCAAAAGTAGAAGCTAGATGTAAGATTTTATGTTTTAATTTTTTCCCAAGCCCTTCTCCTTAACTACCTTCTTGCCTCTAAAACACGAGTTAATTATCTGTCCATAATCCACATGTAAATATTGTCTTGCAAATTTTTTATAGTAAGTCTGCAACATATACCAGTTTGGGAGTGATTTGAGGGCAGAGATATAATCTCATTCACCTTTTTACGTCCAATGATTTACATAGCGACTGACGATTTAGTCTAATGAATAAATGATAAATAAAAAATATTCAACATTCATCAATATGTTGCACAAATGAAAGCAAATATCACTACAATATACTGTTTAAAGTTTTAACATTTTTGAAACAAAAGACATTAAGTCTAGAGTTAATTGATTTATGAGATTTACAATTATGCTTTAAGAAAAATTTTGTTCCACATTATAGCAGTGGGAAAAGAATGTCAACATATCTACAAAATATACTTATAGGAATTACTCTAATCATGTGGCATTAAATACTTTTGTATAACAGAACCATTAGTATGAATTTGAGTGTCAACTCTGCCACTTACTAGCGAGGTGACCTTAAGTTATTTAACCCCTCTGTTCCTCCGTTTTAGTACTGGTAAAAGAGAAATGAGAAAGATACCTACCTTCTAGGTTGGTTGAGGCTAAGATTAAATGTATTAAAATGCGTAAAGAGCTGAGGACAATATTTGATATGTGATAAGGCCCCAGTAAGTATTAGTTAGATATAATTAAATTCAGATAAAATTTTCTTTCCAAATCTAGATTTCTAAACCATAGCTAATGAGTTCAAATAAACAGCATCAAATAGCTAGATGCCTAATATCTAAAAATACAGAGATATTAATGTTGCTTTTCATCATCTATCACATATTTATTGAATACCTGAGGGGTACAGAAGACTTTACTAGGCTAAAAACCAGAAAGAGGAACAAATGTTCTTTCTTCAGAGAGTATATAATGTAGAAGCAGAGATAAGTATTCAAATAACTGTATGCATTAACAGAGTATGGCAAGTACAAAAAGGCGGCATAAGGAGGGGTCTATACAGGAGGAAGAAATTGTACCTGGTCTGTTAACATCCTAAAACATTTCTTAAAAGTCAGTCAACATCACAGTCCAACTGTGATTTTTAGATACAGAAAAATTCAGAGGAGGTAAATGTTTTTATCATGGCCACAGTATTAGTTATTGACACAATTAAAAATATACCCCATGCTTTGTGACTTCCATCTGGTACTTGTGCTTGAGAGAAATGAGATTGGGATATTTTTACCACTTTATTCTCAGAGAGGCAGGGAGGGAGGGAGATAGAGAGAATGAGAGAGAGAAGAGAGAGAGAGAGACAGAGAAGGAAGGTTGAACCCTCTGTCACCACCTAATATAAAGAAAGAAGTTGTAAGTCACATAAAATTCTTTCTAGAAAAAAGCAGACATAGGTTGTAGAGAGATATATGGATGAAAGGATGAAATCTGGGAGGGTCTTAGAGAACATTATAAAAAAAAATTTTTAAAGAAAAAATATAAATCCATGTCTTACCTTAAAATCAGGAAGAAGGTAAAGGTTTCCTTCTTTTCATTAACAAATTCTGTGTTGCCACTGGCATGTGCCTGGCACCATTCTAGGCTCTGAAGCATTATTATTGAATAAGACAGAGAAATCTCTGTTCTCACACAGTTTACATCCCATTTTGTAAGGCAAAAGACATAGAAGTAAAGAAGGAGCATATGACAGTGAGAAGTTCCCCACCAAGAATTAAAATAGGGGAAGAGACTGGGCACAATGGTGACCTCTTTAGAGTCAAACGTGAAGGAAAACCTCTTAAGAAGCCATGGAGGCTCATGGTGTGGCTTCTTACTGACATGAGGAAGAGCGTGTCATGTCGATAACAAAAGGCTTCGAATGTCTATCTACTAGTTTTAATGAGAGTTCAGAGACGATGGAGCTGCCTTGTTGATAAAAAGTTTTTTTTTTTAATGTCAAGTGATAAAGGAGATCAGAGAATAAAACTGGGTGAAATTAAAAATTAACTTGAAAAAGTAAAAAATAAGATAAATAATATAATGCCAAAACAATAACGCTGGGGAATAATGAGCTGGCCCGTTTTTATGCCAAAAGGGAAAGGAAAGTATAAATAATCAGGAACTACATATCCTCCATACAGTGCTTATTATGTGTGGGACATCTGAGTACTAATGGCCTGTTAAAGTAAAACAGGCTGAGCTGAAGATTACTGAGAAATCAAAGGAATAAATTAAATAATGAGGATCTCATATTCACACCCAGTTCTTCAAGAAAAGCAGGCTATAAACAACTAAACCTGAACCTCAGAGTAAAATGTTTATGAACTGATAAATATGAATATCTAGAGATATTAGGGGAAGAAAGCTTCCTGATAATGTCAGTGATTTTTTTTTTCTCTCATAAACTACAGGAACAGAAAATTCTCTTCTTCAGGGAACAATCTGGCATATTAAAATCCAGGCACTGCGTGTAATTAAAGGGCAAATGTACTTGACATTTTTGTTGGCACAGAACTCAGAGTGCCAGATTTGGGCCAGTCATCCAAACATGCCATTCAAAACACAAATGAAAACACACACACACACACACACACACGTTTGAATGTAATATAATTTGAAATGTTAGAGAAATATAAATCAAACAAAACCTTTAATAATGCTCGTTAATAAAGATGTGATATGATTTAAAATATAAATACTTTTTAACTTATTTTCATTTTCCTTATTTGTAAAATGAGGGGTTAAGATTATCTAGGGTTTCTTTCTCTCTCTCTCTCTCTCTTTTTTTTTTTGGCTGCTTTTAGTTATGAATTCTACTTTTATTTTCAGCAGTTCATTTTCTTCCAAGGCTTGGATAATTCATTAATCTGGCATATCTCAGGAGAACACACAACATGGTTTAAATCATATTAATAGAGGTTGCACTGCAATTATCACAGGTATTTATTTACTAAATTAGAAACTGACTTAATATTGTTCAGGGGAGCTAGATTAAAAAGTGATTTGGGTTCCAGCTTCTCCACGATGATTTAGTATGAAGTCTAAATCATTAATAAATGTTTTAAAATTTGAGATTGTTTTTTAATCCTAAAACATCTTTTGGTCTCAAGTGAAAAACATTTTAAAACGGTTCTCGATAGTCTGAAATTATCTAAGCGCTGGCTACATTTCACAACTTCTACATTTCAAAATATACAGCAAACATTTACATCTAAGATACTGTAACTGACATTTTGTCAACTTCTAGATAATGAACCTATTGTTTTTAAACGCGAAGACCCCCTCCCTTGCCTAAACAGGACCCTTTTCCGTTAGAAACAGCCATCTCTTTAATGAAGTCTTCTCTAGTCCTTCGGTCTCACTCTCTTCCATGCTCCTATGTGCGTGCCGGTTCTCCTCCTTATCTCTACTCTAAATCATGGCTCAGTAGAGGTCGGCTGGAGCTTTAAGAGGAGCAAGGGTTTCTGAGGTCACTATTCACTGATTATATAGAGTTTGGGGAGTTGCATAAATTCTTTGAATCTCACCTTCTTCACTCATAAAATGAGGCAATAATATTCTTTTTACATATTTTAAGAATTAAGTGAGATAATCTTAAAGAAAGTTCATAAAGTTTTGTTCCCTGTATTCTCCATATCTTTCTTCTTTGTGGGCAGACACTGGCATCTCCAATTTCTAAGATTCAGGAAATACTCGATCTCCAAATGCTTCAGTTATGGTAAAGATTTAACCACTGACAATCTGGCTGCTGATGTTTGAAAAATAGAGTTTTACAGTGTAAATGTAAATAGGCTACTTAACCTTTTGCCTACTGTTCCAAAAGCCCGAAGAAGAACGCCCATCACTGAGTGGTGCCTTCGTGCTCTCATATTCTGAGCAATATCTTTTCCTCCTTTATCCCTGCTTCATAATACACTGTGATAGATTTTTAAAACACACTGGGGTTTTTTTGTTGTTTTGTTGTTTTGCTATTCCAACTTTTGGTCTCATTTTTTCTCTCTGAAGATCTAATTCACAGAAGCCTTCAAACAAGTGTCTACATTTTTCTTTGACCTGCACGATATTTGTTTCAATTACCTCCACGCTCAGTGAATTCACTGTTCACATACTTCCACTTACCATTCTGAACTCCTTAAAACTGGTTTTAAGGACCTCACTCCAGGTGAGTACTATTACTGTCGAGGACGCCTAGCTTATGGAGAAAAAAGAAAACCATGCATTTACTTTGAAAATATCTCTGAGGAACTGCCTTGCAGAATCACTGCCAGATCCCGGAGCTTGGCTCCCCGTCCTCAGTAATGGCTGCCACATCTACCTTTCCGGGATGGTGCTAATCAATTCCTCTTTCATGAACATCTACGTGAACTTGCTTTCTCATGGACTTCACTGAGCCTCAGATTTTACAAGAATAACTTTTCTCAATCCCCCCAAACCTAGTATGGTTTCATATTTTGAGCGTATAGAAAGCTAAGCTTTTTAAGGAAAACTGTGCTCTTCTAGAAAGTGTACAAATAATGGGTAGATCAGGTAGATCAGCCTGACCAACCTTAGCTACTTGATATCACTACTCTGATGAAGAGATTAAAAACTTATAAAATACCATCCTCTCTCCATTTTCCTGCTTTAAAAATACTGAACTTTTCTGACCTGTAGTGAACCGAGTAGCAGAATCATCGGAAGCAAGGGAAAAAGGCAAAAGTGATAAATCAAAGACTAAAATCAGAAAAACCAAGCACAACCTGTGAAACAGAGGTCTGTAAAGATAGTCAATAAATTACTAATAATAGTGTCATGTGTTCACATTAACAATTATTCCAAAATTCTTAGCTAAGGATTGATTTCTAATTTTCTTGACCAAAAAAAAAAGGAGAATTCCAAGTGAAGAGTCAGGTGAAATCATAGGCTCTACTCTATTTTTCTTATCAGTTTTTGCAACATGATAATTCCACCAATTTTGCAAGAATAAAGACTATTCTTTATTCTGATTCTTTCATTTTCTTCCGATTATGTTCACTCTGTTTGCTCCATCTCCTTTTCATACATTAGTTGTAAGAGATGTTTCCAAACAACCTGGTCCTGTGTCTGCAGAAAACAAGGGCAGCAGGGCGGGAGTCGCCTCACACATCTTCCCACCTGCGCGCCCACGCTGACCTGTGGTTGCCACGGTGCTTTTATGGGGGGATTAACTGACGAAAATTCCACCCACCTCTCTCATTGGAAGTGGACCCGTAGTCAAAGAAGTCATTCCAAATTGGCAGAAGAAACATGGCCCTGACCCTCTCTGACAGGAAAATGAGTGGACATTGACAACTGGTGTGATTTCCCTTGTAAACAGGCAGGTCTTGGGTAGTACAGAGCCCAGTGTTTCTTTGCTCAGGTTGGGACATGTTTTCCTACTAATGGACAGTAGAAACGGATCTGTTTGATTTTACTAAATGGTGAGGCCAAAAGCAGGAGGATAGGAGACATACTCTATGTTGTGGTTTGAACCGCTTGGTCCGATGGAATAAAATGAAGTAAGTACATGGCTGGAAAGGGATGGGCCTGATTCATTTACCTGAACTTGTCTCTGAAAGTGAACCAGCAAACCATGGTCTTATGAATCCTCTTGTCTCTCAACAATATTTTCAAGAAAAAATATAAGATAAATGGTTCCTTTTTAAATGTTTGCAATGAAAAGAAAAACAAGCTTAGTCTCAAGTTTTAAAAGTGATAATACTCTCATAGTGTATAAAGCTAAAACTACATTTTAACTAATCTCTGAAAACTACTAGATTTTACTAGTGAATTTACAGGGAATTCTAGGCAGCACATCACAATAAGAATAAACATTTCTGATTGTTCTGCATGACTAAGAAAAGAGACCCACTTCTGGACAGTAATAGAGAGGGGGCCCAGGTTTAACAGTGTTCCAACTGAGAATTGGAGAAAGGTGGGGAGCCTCTATGTGAGATTGGAAGTCACCACTCTCTTGGGAATCTGTGCTACCTAAACATGGATGTGGAAACCAGTACCACTCTTTAGAGAGTACCTGAGGACCTCGTACCCATGTGGCTGTTCTGTATGTAGTCTTTCCCTGCGTGTACCAACTTCTGACCCTGAATCTATGCCTTGCTGAAGTCAAATTTGGCCCATCAAACCTATCTGGGAGCTAGATTCATGGTGTTTGCCCCTCCAAACTTACTTTGCTCTTTTTTAGTAGTAGACCTGATGGTGCTATGTTTCCCTTACTACCTTTGGTAGTTAATTTTATGTGTCAGTTTGGACTGGGCCTTGAGTGCCTGGACATCTGGTTAAACGTTATTCTAGGTGTGTCTGTGAAGGTAAGATTAGTATTTGAATCAGTAGATGGAGTAAGGCAGATGGTCCTCACCATGGATGGGACTCACCAATCCACCGAGGGCTCTTTTAGAACAAAAAGGCTAAGGAAGGGAGAATCCCCTCTCTCTGCCTGACTGCTAAGTTGAGTCGTATGTCCTCTCCTTCTTTGGACTGAGACTAGAATGTAAACCATCAATTTTCCTGGTTCTTGGGCCTTTGTACTCAAGACAAGAGCTCCCTCTTGTTTTCCTGGGTCTTCAGCTTACAGACAATAGTTGTGAGACTTCTCTGCCTCCACATTCTTGTGAACCTGTTTTTCTTTGGAATAACAAATTCTGTCTATATTTTTGATTGGTTCTGTTTCTCTGCAGAACCCTGACTAATGGGCTTCTCATCATATTACCTTCACCAAAGAATTTGTACCTCAAGATGTTGCATGTTCTATATTTTGCTATGGTTTCCCATTAAAACTCTGCTGGGAAGTATTCTTTTCAAAAATATGACAAAAACAAAGAAACAAATTCGTTTCTCTAGTATATTTTAAAACAGAACTATTTGATCTCTTAGTTTGGTGTTCTCCATATAAGGTTATGCTGCAATGTCTTCAGCAAACCATGATCTTATGAATCTTCCTGTTTACCAGGAATGTTTTAAGAAAAAAAAATTAATGGGTCCCTATTATATGTTTATATTTATAATACGTGTAAATTTAGTATAGGCATGGAAATTAATAATTTAATATTTTCTTAGTGTACAAAATCAGACACATTTTAACTAATATTCCCAGAACTTATCAGTAGGCATTGCGGCATTACCTCTATATTTTTACAGTTCATTAATATGTATCAATAAGATGAATATGAATAAAATAAAATGTAAAAGTGCAATATCTACATTCTCAATTAAGGTCACACACAGTGCTAGTTTATTTTGCAGTATAATAAGTAAATCTTTGACACAACTGGAATAAATTTTACAAAGCTAAAGGAATTTGCCAATCCTTTTAAATGAGATTATCTCAAGCTATTTCCAAATCCCCAACAAACTTATAAATTCTGCATGTATGAACTTGGCTGACTGCAAAAATTTGCATTAAGACATCTTCTCCCTATGAGGCCAAGTTTTGTTTTTCTTCATTAGTTTCTATGAATTAATATACCAAAGTCTCTGAATCTAAGACAGTTTTCTCCAACTTTTGTTATATCAAACTTATTTAAGCTGAACCTCAAAGGAGACAAGACTTATAGAAGAAGAATAAGTAAACACATTTAGAAGATGAAAATCAATGGTTTGTAGATTAACAAACCCTGGTCCTATCATTGCTCAAATAAGATAAAATGCTGACTGAAGAGCAAAACCTCAGAGAAACGTCATAAAATAATTTTCTACCTACATATTCATGTCCAGTTTCCACTGTAACAAGTTTCCCACAAACCGAAAGTCCAAAAGCAGTAGCACTGGGCCAAAATCAAGGTGTCACTTCAGGGGCTCTAGGGGAGAACGGGCTCCTTGCCCCTCCCCCTGCTTCTGGTGGCTGTTAGCATTCCTCAACTTGAGGTCAGGTCACTCTGTAAAATGTTGCTGTTGCACGTTGCCTTCCAGTCCTCTGCATGCCAAATCTTCCTCTGCCTCTCTTTTACAAAATACATGTGATTGGATTTAGTGCCCACCTAGCTAATCCGGGGTAATCTCCCCAAGTCAAGATCCTTGGGAGGTAACATTTAAAGTTTCCAAAGATTAAGATTTGATATGTTTGGGTGATCGGTATGCAGCCTATTAAAATCTATGTGCTTTCCAACATGTTTGAAGTAGTATTTTTCAAGGTACATGCTTTAAGTATTAAAAGAATCCCGTATGTGAGAGACCAAAGTGATGGTATTGAGTGGCAAGTATCATAGAAGACAAAGAGTATCATTTATGACATTTGACAGATTTTGTAGGCAGGCCTACTTCTCTTCATTCCCACTGTTACTGGTTTTTATTGATAACAGAACCTCTCCTCATTGTCCACATACTCGTACGCATACACATAGGAGCTACAGAAAGCTCTGTAATTTGCTTCAAAAACTATTCTCTTCTTTTGCATTTTACAAAAATCATTTTTCTTTTAAATCAGCTATGATGACACAATCCTGTCATAATTTCTGTTTCTCAGTAGCTGAGGGCTAGATTTGGAAAGAGATGAGAATCATTTAGGCCCTCCAACTTTATTTTCACAAAGCCTTTACTATAGTCATAGAAACCTGATATCCCAGTTCCTCTTGTCTTCTCACATGTTCCAAGCCTATTTGTATATTCATCTGGTAATGGGGCCGCTGTCCTGCCCGCCATTCTTCTGCAAGCCCCATCTCCTTTGTTTCCTCAATGTCTACCTCAAATCTTTCTTTTCCATGGAACTTCCACTACTTGTCCTGGTAATATAATCAATTATCCCTTCATATGTCAGAATCTCACAGTCTTTTAAAAAACAGGCTTGATTACTCCTTATTTTATACATAGTTAAATATGTGTACATTGTTCTCAGTACATTAAGCTCTTTAAAAGTAAAGATTGTCCTTACTCAGAATTAATATTCTCTGCCTTGATCCACCATCCATTGATATCTTCTTATATAGATTTTCACATAGCTGAGGCTCAATAATTGTTCCATTAATTAAGCTTTTTATTTACTTTGGGCAAAGTATATCTGACTATATGACTTTGCTTCCCTAGTTGAATTATAAGGGAGAGAAAATATCTCTTCTAATTCCTGGATTAAATAAAAAGATAGGTATAAGACACAATATATATTTACTTTTTAAGACTGAGTTCCTAAAGTGGGACAAGTTTTATACTTAAAATTGCTATTTGAAATAGCTATCCAGAATAAAAATTATTCTTTCAGAAGGAGAAATAATTATTAAAATAGTACATTATAACATATGCTTTAGTCCTTTAAATAATACCATTTTGTTAGGCAGCACCTAGGAATGAGAAGCTAGAGGGGAAACAAAAGCAGAGCGCCCGCCATTAAAACCTAACAAAGAACTTGATACAGGAGCCTAGAGGCAAAGGAAGACATGTCTCACCTACTGACCCAGCAGTCCTGAGCCTGGTCCGGTAAGACTGCCAGGCATTCTGGACAACACAGGCAAAACTGCGATAGTATAGGAGGAGGGGAGAGTTTTTGAGACTGGGCTTCTGTAACAATCTATTAAGGTTCCCGGGTGTCCTGAACATCCCAGGGCCTAGAAGGTGGGAGGGGAGTCCTTGAAATTCCATGTACTTTTTCCATTGTCTGGGAAGGAAGCTTCACACATACCTATGTTTGGGTAGTCACGTCCCCAGGGGGAAGCTGGCACCACCTTTGGTCACCAATCAATATATGTAACTCCCTCACTATAGTCCCGCCAACTATATAAGACCTCAGAAAAAAAGGACCCAATGCCTGTTGCCACCCTTACTAGCTCACTAATAGGTATGCTGATCTGTAATTGTTTACTGCATCAGCAAGAAGACCCAGGTTTCTCCCATAACAATTTCTTCACAGAATCAAAACTATTTCCAAGTATATACTCAAATAGTACATCTTATTTTTATTATTATATTTCAAAATATAGAGCAGAGATGAGTTTATTTTATACAAGCCAAAAAGTACAGATTCTTTATTTGTGGAACAAATATTGAGTGTTTTTTATGTGACAGGCACCAGGTAGATGCTAGGGGCATATCTTTTAGTTTAGAGGGGATAAAAGACAGCAAACAAAACTTTGTAACTAATTTTGATAAATCTTCTGACATAAAGGATAGGGCATTCTGAGAACACATAAGAGAAGATTCTGATCTAATTTTGGGGAATAAGAAAAGTGTAATTATGCTGAGACCTCAATGGTGTGTGCTAGTGAAACAAGGATGTTGAATGAATATATATTGCAGTTACTGGGCTGTAACTCTGAAAAGAGGTGTGAAATAAGACAGACAGGTCTGCAAGTCATCCTAGTACAGAATGAAGGATGTGCTCACAATAAAATCTTATGGCAAAAGTCCAAGTAAGGAAAGAGGGCCCAGACCCTAGTACTGAGTAGTAGTTAAAAATGAAGGTGACATTGGAGGTAAGCCCTTCCGGCAGCTTCAGAGGGCTTCTTGCAACAACTGATTAAAGACAACTTAGTGAGGCTAAGTCATTCAGCGAACCTGAAGGCCACACTTGGAAGTTAGGTTACAACCAGATAATGCAGGGCTTTGTAGACCAAACCAAAGATTTTAAACTTTATGTTTGGAGTCTTTGGAAACCACAACAGTATTTTAAATACATGGCATAATCAGATTTGCACTTTTAAAAGCCCCCTCTGGTTGTCACATGAAGAATCCCCAGGAAGAAGGCAGTGGCAGATGTGGACGGGCTGCGGTGGTAACGGTGGCTCTAGAAAAGCCGGAGGAAAACAGGCCAAGTCAGGAAGTTTAGGCAGCGGAATCGATAGTGCTTGATGATTCGTTGGGCAGGGAATGTTAGGAAGAGAGAAGAGCTACTCAGTGAATGGCAATAATACGAATTCAAATAAAGAACACTAAAATAAGGGCAGGTTTTTTGAGGGGGGAGGGGAGATCAGAATAGTTTTGAAGACAGGCCAGGGAGAACTAGATATGGCAGTTATAGGGCTGTAACTCAGAAGATATATCTGAGAAACAGGTTTAGAGGTCATCTTAGCACATGGTTTCAGCTATGGTGAAATCTTGCAGAGTGAACAAGTGTAAGATGAGAAGAGGTCTAGATCCAAGTTCTGAGAAACACCAAAGGAGGGGTAACAGCTAGCAAAACACACTAAGAAAGTGAGTATGAAAAAAAGAAAAACCCGTGATAGGAGGGTATTATGGAAGAAGCCAAGCAAAGCAAAACTCTTGGTTTAGTCCTATTCTAAGATTGGACAGACAGGAGAAGTATGTACCCAAAAAGTGATTTTTAATTGTTATTTTTAAGTCCAAGAACTAGAGGGCAAAAACATGTTTATTTGGACATTCAAACTGTACAAAAGACATAAGTTCTCTGTTAAGTTTTAAAAACATACATGTATAAAATTATAAGTTACCAAGTACAATATATCTAAAGCCTATAATCCACTTAAAAATAGCAACTAGAAATTGACATAGGACATTTTCAGGGGACAAAGTTGATAAAGCATTGACAAATTATCAACAATTCTCTAAAGGTTTATGGTCCAAGAAAATTTCACCTATATATGTACTTTTGTATTATGATGAAAATCACATGTCCAGCTTGAATTCTATAAGATGTCTCTTCTAAAAACTTTAGAGTATGTTTGTAGGTTTGTTTTGCTGTTATAACAATAGCCAAAGGATCAGAGATATTTTGTAATCTATAAAAACATCATTTTACATATCAGATAGCAGGAAAAATTTCAGTCAGGAAATATTATGTAAAATGGGGCAAGTTATTGTGCTTTTTTGAGGCCCAGTTTTCTCAACTTTAAAATAGGATAAATAATTCCTGCTCTCTAGGTACATCTTGAAGATTACTGAATACATATTTAAAGAACCTGAAAGTGCCTGGCACAGAGCAAAACCTTAATATTCAGTTCATATTAATTTTAACTTAACATCAGAGAGTAAAAAATTAATGTATTACATTATATAATTTGGCAGGACTACATAATTTTGAAAAATATTATAAGCAATTTCTTTTTGTATAGAGTGTCTCATGAAAATCTTTCTCCCAAGTTTTAAAAATGGGACAAGGAAGGATTCAGTAATAGAAGAGGAGGCTATTATTCATATTATATTTTTCTTTTCCATTGCAATAAGTAGATACATCCTCACACCGAAATTGTGGCTGATCCAACACTCTAACCAGTGCCCCATTTCATCCTTTCACTTTCTGCCATTCATTTAACAAATTATATTTGAGCACCCGTTATGATAGCTGCTTAGGGTAGATTCAAGTCTGACCCCAGCCCTGTACTCACGGAGCCTGAAGACTAGAAGGGGAGACAGATATTTAAAAACAATTATAATCGAGTTTACTGCTAAAGAAGAAAAAGACATTTCTCTTCTTTTCCAGACTTGACATGTTTCATAGTGACCAGAGAACTTTTTGATTCTTAACAGACCTCACTAATTACCTTGTGATTTATAATAATCACTTGTACAGCCCCATTAATGTATACAACTAACATGCTTTCACTAGTAAGACAAGAAAATACCTATCACCATGTGATAGTGTTTACACTTATTCTTCATTTCTTGAAATAGCGAATACATTATTTCTTTTTAAAGCATGCTTCCCACTAGAAAAAACTGTGTGTCCATTTAGTAAATAGGAAATTATTGCCTGGTTACTCATTAGTTTATTTGCTGAAAAAATATGGACACTGACCAATAATGTAAGTCAGGTGTACAGTTAGCAAATGAATGTGAGTAAGACAGCACCTGCCTTCAAAGAGTTAGTCTGAAGAGTCTTTCAGAAACTTGTGTGTCTACAAGTCAAAGTAACCTTTAATTTTTTTTCACAACTTCCTGTAGTGAATGAATGATTATTTAACAACTTCATAAATGCCAAGTTCTTGTAATATATTACTTCAATTAAGAGGTTTGTGAGGTAGGCATATGTATTTTCCTTTACAGTTAAGGACGAGGGCACAGGGGTGCAGAGCCCCTCTTTCCGAGTCTACCTTGCAGCACTTGCCTTACTAAAGGGTGACTACTCCCAGTCCCCCTCATCTCTGCCCACCTGCAGCTTTCATGTGGGTTTCTTCTAAAGCTAAACTATGACCCCACTGTTGCTCTGTTTAATAGCCTACAAAACTTTAAGGAAACGAAAATGTAAATTTAACTAAATATTTATAACAGCAATTAGCCACTAAAAGTAAAAACATGCAATATGGGGAAATCTCGTGATAGAATAGTAACTACAAATAATTACAATTGCTACAAATATGGAAAATATTCATGCAAGCATTTGATTAGAGAAAAAAGCATAAAATGGTAATAGTTGTTTTAGGATATTGTTTCAAAGTACTTCAAATGTTGCTGTTTTAACAGTTTTTAAAGCAGAGGAGACAGATGAAACCCTAAACCACTGTTGACAGCTGGCCCTTGCTCTCAAGGTGAGGATTATTCCCAAGTCTTACAGTCCTTCTGTAATCCCGCATCAAATATTAGCCAAACTTCTCTACATATTCTTCCCTGAACATTCCATTAACTTTCACGTCTACATACCTTTGCTTGTTCTGTTCCCTAGGCCTCTCGTCTTTTCCACCAGGTGATCTCAAGTGTCATTTTGCATAGAATTCTGTTTTACGTCTGGGTACTTTGTATCACAATTATTAGCTCACCTGTTGTCAGGCTCTCTCACTATTCATAACTCCCTTGATGCATGAGTTACATCATTTTTATTTTCTCAATGTGCAATACAATGATATTAAATATTCTTATTCAACAAAATTATTTTAATTATATATTAATATATATATTAATAGCATATATATTAATATATGCTATTAGTTGAATATTTAAAATTAAATTAATTATTCTTGTAAAATTTTATAAGTAACAATACTTTTGGTTGATATGAGGCTTTTATGGTTTCCAATTTCAGGATAAGGTGTTAAAATGGATTCCACTTTGACATCATAACTCCTCTGCCCCCCAATTCTGCCAATTTCCGAAGTCTTCAGTGAGCTAAGAATTCGGATTTCAAGTTGGGTGAGTATTGTGCTGGACTGATGATGACTTCAGTCATCCATATTTCACTGTGAGGATTGGCCAAATGAAGGTCAAATTTTCTTACTTTGTCTACTCTTCAAACTGCTTCTGAAAGCATCGTGTGCCAGATGTGCTGGAGAAAGAGGGTGAAAGCTTAAAGATGACAATATTTGTGCTCTCAAATATGCACCACTTCCTTCGGTGAGGTTCCCTGGAAGCAGAGTCTGAGGTAAGGATTCAGATGCTTGTGGTTTATGAAGGGCATGCTCTCCGGGGAAGAAGCAAGGGTCACAGAATAGGACAAGGAAAGGAGGGAAGAATGTGGCCTCAGTGGGTATCTACCTTCAGCCTGATTTTTTGGGGAGCTCTGGAGCATAAATTGCCCCAAAGGTGATATCACTGGACATGAGGGGGCTAGGTTTTTTGTGCCCTCAAGTCGGTCACTCATTGGCTATACGCTGGTAGGCTTGGGAGGTGAATGCATACGGCTCTGGGCAAAGAAAATGGTTTTCAGCTAAAAGTGATTCTGAAGAAAAGAGGGGAGATGGGAGCCATTAGCAGAACACTCACAGAAGCTAGAAAATGAGTCCACAAGCTCAGTAAAAAGGATCTGGTCACAGAACCAAAACTGACTAGAGTTACACAAAAGCATACCCTTCAAGGAAGAGCATAATTGGCTCTCAAAAAAAAAAAAGCAAGCAGCAAGAAAAGAGACATTTTGAAACACACACGTTACAAGATTTCTACCTTAACCAGCAGTGTTTCTAGCTCAAGCAGCAGCTGTTCATATTTATCTGTGTAACCTGACATTATCTGAAGAAGGTCCTTAAAACCCGATTCTTCCACTAGGTGACTGTGTCATGTGAGACACCAATGTTTCTTAGCTCCTGTTTCTAGCTGCGCCTCTTGAAATTGCTTCCTTGGATTATTTTACTCTTATCAAAGCCTTCATATGTTTGACTGAAACTGAAAAAAAAAAGTTAAAAAAAATATCCACAGAATAAGTCCTACATGGCTGATTAGATAGCAGCTGGATTAACTCTCTTGAAAGCAGCTTATTCCTTGCACAAAGCATGCATGTGCACATAGGATTGCTTTCTATTTCCTTAAGTCAGATATCAAGTTCAAGAAGAATTGTAAGCTGATGTAAAAAGAATTCTCCTCAAAAGTCAAAAAATGTTCTTGGCTACAGGCTACACTAAACTTTTCACATGGAAATTGCTGAGGACATCTGAACATCACATGATTGAGTCACAGCCTTCATTTCTTCTCCCCCAACAAATATTTATTTGACACTTACTAAGTCTTCAAGTTTGGAAGAGATTAGATAACATGATGTCAGTCAAACTTTTCATAGCAGGGGAAATTTTTTAAAAAATATTTAAAAATCCTGTGTAGAAGCCCAAGACATAAACTAAACGCTAGAGCAGATGTGGTAGCTCAAGCAGAGATAAGGAACCTAAGGTTTGAAAGTTCTGACTTTATCTTTCCAAACATCCTTGAGAACCACCCATTTCATGGGATTTAAACTTTAGGGGATCTAGACACTGGCCAGTGTTTTGGCTAAGGCAGAGCAACTGGTTTGTAGAACTCAGATGACCTGATTCTAAGCCTGGTACCTCTTCCTTCACACCACAGCTAAAGATACAGTTCCTGCCCTCTGAAACTTTGCTTCTTGTTGGGAAAGAAAATAAATTTACAAAATAATACAAGTTGTGTGACATCAATGCTATATAAATGCTACATGGTAAATGCTAGAAATTCAAAAGTAGAGGAGTTGTGAAATTGAACTCCCTGAATCATTCTCAGAAATTGATGAAGTAATTGCAATGTCTGTGTAATATTTCTGAATCTTCTATAGAAGAACAGACTATGACAATTACCTTTCTTTGTGGGGTCGGTGGGTATGTGTGATAGCTAGTGAGAGAATACCAAGTAACTAAGGCTTCAATTCCATTTTTGAAAAATTATTTATGCTCTTGACCCTGAATAATTAAATGTTTCCAAAGTCAAAATGAATTTGACCTTCTTTTCTCTTTCTTTTTTTAAAAAAAATATTTTTCTTTATCTTTTCATCTGTAGATTTTGAACTAAGTTGGGATAGCTTAAACATTAAAATTTAAAATGACAAAACCAAAAAAGATGTATCAATCCCTACTTTTTTTCCTTATCAGAAAAACACCTTATTGGTCTAGTGACCCATCTGAATCAACATACTCAATCTCATGTCCTGTCTTTTCTGCACCCCCACCCAGTTTGGGGCCCATCAGGTGTGACCAGCTACGTGGCTGCTCTTATATCAAGCTAGCCACAACTTGCGGTCGCAAGAACAAGGACTTCCTGTCGAAGAGAATCGTTAAACAGTTCAAGTGTTTCTGGTTTGTTATGCCTGCTCTGATCTTCAAATCTGGTGTGATTCTAGCTTCTGCATAAGGTGGACTATAGAGGTCCCTCTGGCTGCTGCCTGTCACCTCCAGAGGACATTTAAGCTCTGGCTCCAGGCTGCATCGTCCCTTCCCAGTCAGCGGGGAGTTGGTTCCTGCCCCTCCCTGCCCCCTGCTTCTGGGCTCTGTGCTGTGTTATTCAGTCTTCTGTGGTTTTCCTCCTCTGACTTCTGGCTTGGCATGACAGGTCATAGCTCGTTCCCACAAGCTTAGCCAGGCACCCAATTCAGATCAGCAACAGAAGATTCACTATTTTGTAAAGGCCACCGCTCTAACAGCTTCATCAGGTCAAACTTCTAGGAGAATAATTCTAAACTCATTATTATCCGAGAAATATTCAACTAAAGTATCAGTCACTATTTATAATGTCTTACTTTTCCAAAAGCTGTTTGTAACGAGATATTAAAAATTAAATAAACATCAAGTGCAAAGTCAATTAAACTATCAGGGCGAAAACATCCATCTTAAGGGGGCGAATAGATGCAATAATTCTGGCTTCTGAAGTTCAAAGGTTCTGAGGGTTCCACATTTTAAATTCTTTTCAGTCTATCCCATGAAGAAAGGAATCGGTGGCATCCGTCACAGGCGTAGGTCCGCTCACTAAAGGGCCATCCGCAGCGGCGAGGCTCCCCGTGTGAAGAGCTCAAGCACACACAAGGCGGTATTGCTGGGACCTGACACTAGATCTTTATTCCCTTGGATGATAAATATTTTTTAAAAGGTTAACCAAGGTGTACTGTAAACCACTTTTAAACTATGTGATCTTCCCAGAGAGAAAGTAGCTGAGTTTTAGATGTGGGAACAACCGATGGGAATGTTGGTAAAGACACTAGGGGACTTTCGAGAAGTGGAGGGGGAGGGAGATGTAGAGAATGCAGGAAAAGAATGAACACAACGTTTTTTAGTATTTCTAAACTGTTTCCAGTTGTTCATATTCCCCAGGGAGCATCTCAGGAAAACACTACTGGTTTTGGTGCATACGGGCAGCACTTGGGGACTGGCGCCGAGACCAGAGCTACGCTCCTAATTTGAAAGTGGGTTCTGTGGAGGGAAGTCTGGAGACACTAAGATATAACGGGTAAGCGGGGTAGAAGGTAGCAATTGTCGAAGTCAGATTTAAGCATGAAAACCCCGCCGGCGAACCTTTTTCCAAAGAGTTGAGGCCCATATAAAACCTTATGAAGTCATGCTATCTTTACAATTTACATCTTGCCAGATTTCTGAGGATTTTAGAACAGCATATGTCTGTTATTATTGCATGAAGATAAATTTGTTTTATTTTACTGACACAGATTTAGAAGCTAGATGAAATGGTGGTTTTATATTTAACGAAAGATTCTCTATTATAAGGTAAAATTAATGACTAAAGGTCAATTTCACAAGCCAGGAATAATTTTGTACACAATACTGGCTCTGACTTGGGTCCTATGAATGTCAACGAGGATTGGAACCCCTCAGTTACCACACACATTCATATTAAAAAATAACTGTCCTTTAGATTTAGGACCAGCTCCTTGAGTGCAGGCCAGTCCTCCAGGACAAGATATGCCCTGGTCAATAACTGTGTAGACAGGGTCGCTAAACCATCTTTAAAATTATGTTGTCCATACTATGTCTTTTACACAAAGGGTACTATTTTTAAAAAAGCAACAGAAAGAAATATTTGCACAAAGTAATTAAACCTAAATGTGCCTCATTTAAAAAAAAAGATTTTATTTACTTATTTTTAGAGAGAGAGGGAGGAAGGGAGAAAGAGAGGGAAACATCAGTGTGTGTTTCCCACATTTCACACATGCCCCACACAACCCAGGCATGAGCCCTGACTGGGAATCGAACTGGTGACCCTTTGGTTTGCAGGCCAGCACTCAATCCACTGAGCCACACCAGCCAAGGCTAAATGTGCCTCATTATAGAGAAAAGCAGCTAAGGCATCCAATTAACTTCTTTCGGTTTTCAGGAATATTCCAACTACATATAAGAAAAACTATAACATGCTCTCAAATTGATAATCGATATTTAATCAGCAACATTTCAACCATCAAAGTGTTTAGTACAACCTTCCCTTTGGTAAAGAATCATTAAAATTTTCATCAAAAATATATATTTGCTTGTTGAGATTCCTGTATTTGCATGTTTAACAACAAGTTGTATTCATTCACACATTCAGTCATTCACATCAGCAGTACAAAATTATTAAATAAATATCCAGGGTGCTGTAAAGTAAATGAGTTGGTGAAGAGACAGATACAAAAGAAAACAAACATGGGTTCTGTGTTTTGTGAAACCTATGGTCTTCATAGGTTTAAAAATAAGCCATCAGAAATGTTTTAACATTTAAAAAATGTTAACAGTTTCAACATTTAAAACTGTTAAAATTTTATATTTTACAATTCCTCTTTAGAGAATGAAGTAGTTACGTCAGATGCTATTTTTGTTTTACTTTCAACTTGAAGAAAAAGGACTAGGAAATCAGAAATAGATGAGCAAGGCTTGTTAGCTAAGGCATGAACTGGAGTTATATAAAATATTTGAGACCTTAATAAGTATTTGTGAATTAATTCAATAAAATGTTTAAATCAAACTGGTATACAGTAAAACATCTGTTAAAGAAGCAATATCTAAAGTAATATTGTGAGAAAGATACAATATTAACAAAGAGAAAGATGCAGATGAAATAAACACAAAGATTTTGAAACTACTTATTTCATGTTGTTTCTGTTGATTAAAGAAAATCCAGGGAGTTCTCAGATTCCAATGCACTCAGTGAGTGGTTTCTGCCAATATCATCTGGACACATGATGGCAACAGTGCAGTAATACAATAAAGGGAGATTCGGATTTCGACTATATAATCTGCCACTTGAAGCTAAAGTGACTCAAATATATCATGCCCAAGTGTGGCATGTCTCAGTTTGGCGGCTAATGACTTCTGCAGGCATCTAGAAAATGTGTGGCAACATTTTGTTCTCCCAGTGATTAGAGTTAAGAATTTATAATATGTAGGTTTAAGGAGATAGGCAGGGCAGTCTGCATTAATAGTTGCTGCATTCTGCGATTCTATACATAGTGACAAACATCAGAGTATTCCTTTGTCTCCTAGTGTGATTGGGCCTAATCATTTAGAAAATTAGTTACATCTTATTTAAACATTTTCTTTAGCTCTTTTTAAACATTAACATTAGAAAATTTTATTGACAACTTTTAAAATTATGTATGTCAATACAATAAATGTATTTTGTTTCATGAGCGTGAAGAACGTCTTACAAAATAGTTTTTATATTTGGAAACCAGTAGGGCTGGGGAGTCTCTGTTCCTTAAACATGCTCAGTATATGAACAAAAGAGCCTCCGACAACCAAGGCACAAGGAGTCCAAGGGATATGGGAGAATGAGATCAATGAAACCACTGAGTTCGACCAAATCTATATTCTGTAGTGGCCAGTCATGTTTCTGGGAGCAGCTTTATCTGGGAGATCTTTGGAGGCAAATACTTAATCTTTCAGATAACCAAACTATAAGACGGCTGCTAGCAATATAACTATATACAGAACACTAGTTTTATAGGTAAAGAATGATTATCAAACAAAGGTTTAACAAAAGTAAGTTATTGGCCATAAACAAAAGAGAGGAACCTTCATCAATGGAAATGGATTAGGAAAAAAAAAGTAGCATAGTAACTAGGACGTGAATGCCTAAAGGTCAGCGAACGTATCTTCTTTATCTTTGTTCTCCTAAGATTGTTCAGACTTAATACCCAGCATAAGTACTTTAATAAAATAAGATACCGAAATAAATATGGAAAATAAAAATTAACAAAATAGCAAAAAATAGCTATATCACAAAATCATAAAGCGTCTTTGAAAAGAACTACCAATCATTCTGATTTTTTTTTTTAAGTAAATGAATTGATTCCTTTCATTCTTCTACCTAACTTGTTCTCCTAGGTGTGTTTGGAAGAGAATCTTGTTTACGGTGCCACCACCTCTCCCACCCTGTTATTTTGGACTAATTAGATTTTTCTGCCTCCTCCCAGTAAGCAGTCCTGTACATCTGATCACTGGGCCTAGGTCTTTATCACTGATAGATCTTCTTTGGGAGAAACAAGAGGCATCATATACTAAGTCATTTAAGTCGTTCTAGGTAGAGGCTGAATTAGTTTACATCTCAGGGCAAATATGAAACTGGAGCCTTCTATCCTCAGGTGCCTCTACTTCCTGCAAAAAAGTTAATTTAGGTCATTTTCCAATACCCTGCCCTATGAGCAACTGTTCCTGTGAATGAATCCAAATAAAACGTGATCCAAATGTGGGCAAGTCAGTCCTCTGGGCGAGTCACCCTACTGGGGCTCCACTGTCCTCTGAGCCTCCTGGGACATTTGCCTATCAAGGTTTAAGCATGTATATTTTGAACTAATATTATATTTAGAAAATCAAGTTTAGATCTTATTACCCCAATGACACTAACACTTTCAGGAAATAAGTGTAGCATAATTAGGATTTTACTACATATTTATTTCAATAAAGACTTTATTTAGATAAAGAAAAATGGAGAGAAAGCAGTCATGTTTGAAATATCTGCCAAAATCACTTTGGCATTATTTTCACAAATAAATATATTGTGATCATGATAACAGATTAGGGAGATAAGTACATCTCTGGTTAGTTGGCCAATTCTAAAACTGAATTCCTCTGAAACTGAAAAGGAAGTGACCCAGACTTTAAAAATATGAACTATTCTATTTGCTTTACTATATATTTCTTTAGATGACTGTACATATGGGGAATTTTAACTTTTTCCTTTGAGATTCTTAAAACAATTATTACATTGAGAGAAATACTGAAATGTTTGCTTCACAAAAATGTTCCATGTAGCCCCGCCTGGTGTGGTTCAGTTGGTTGGACATTGTACCACAATATGAAATTGCGGGTCAGGGCACATGCCTGGGCTGCAGGTTCGATCCCCAGTTGGGGCACGTGCGAGAAGCAACAGATCAATGTTTCTCTCCCTCTCTTTCTCCCTCCCTTCCCCTTGCTCTAAAAATTAAATAAATACATAAATAAAGAAAAATTTAAAAAATTTTTGCCATGTGATTTTAACACTGATTCCCAAACCCATTTGTTCTTTATCAATAAACAGAGTATATAGTTTAGACATTTCACATACATTATATTGAGCATGAAAAAAACTTCTATCAAAACATCTGGTAAACTAAACAGAAGTCAAACTGAGCTTAATTGGTACTGTACATATTTTTCTAACTTTTCAACTTGGTTATATATCTTAGACATGTAACTTGTTTTTATTTTTTAAGAAGTTCGAAATATTACTCTACTTTATGTATTTTTCTATGATTGTTGTGACATTTCATCTTGCCATTCTGCAGAGCATTATGTGAATTTTTTAAATAGCTTCTTTAAACTGGCTTTTTTAAAAAAAGGTTCTCAGCAGTGAATTTAAAATCGCTCTCCACATTTGCTCCTGCCAACTGGCTTACCTAATGAATCCCAACTTATTCTTGTGCCTACTCATGCTTTCTTCTACTTTATTTTTTAACACATTTTGTTTTTAATGAATAAAAAGTATGGTTTTCACAACATCTGGGAATGCTGCCCTATTCAACATGAGAAAGTCTGAAAAATTCTGAAATCGGAGA
Source organism: Mormoops blainvillei (assembly GCA_004026545.1). Classification (NCBI taxonomy): domain Eukaryota; kingdom Metazoa; phylum Chordata; class Mammalia; order Chiroptera; family Mormoopidae; genus Mormoops; species Mormoops blainvillei. The sequence continues at coordinate 957,303 of PVJD01000012.1, forward strand.
CTTTTGGTGATCAATAAAAGTATATATGTCACAGACCAAGAGGATTTAGAATTGCTTGCAGCTCAGGAAATGTCAAAGTACCACTATGTACTTAAAGATATTCCAAAGCAGACTAAAGTATTTCTAGGTTTTCCCTAAGACGCAGCCTTCAGTAAAAGAGCTTGAATGTTTGTTAATTTTTTTGATTCATCAACTTGAAATAAAATATACCAAATAAATTGAACAGTTAACTATTCATGTACTCATCTCTTTATTCTTTATAGAACAGTTATAAAACAAAACCAGTGGTATCATTATATAAATCATTTAACAATGAGACATAAAATGTTAACCATGTTTTTGACCATTAGGTAAGCAAATCCTAAAAGACTGATATTAATTAGTAGAATAAGAGTGGATAAACAGGCATTCATGTATATTGTGTGAAACATAAATCTGTGTAATTCTTTTTGAGGGTAATTTGACTGTAGTTATTTTAAAATATATAAATAGCATATGGCTTCGAAATATTGATTTTAGGAATTAACAATGGACAAAAGATCTTAGTCAAGGATGTTTATTCTATTGCATGTAATTGCAAGACATAAAGAACAATGTTAAGTGTCCATCAATAGAGGAGGAATTAAACATACATTCATACATCATGGAATATCTGTTTTCTAACTTGAAAATATGTCCAAGACATTTTAAGTTAGAAAAAATAGCAAGCTTCAGACCACTATTTTAGGATGATGTAATTTTAAAAAATCTGTATATTTTTCTGTCTACAGAAATAAAGATATGACTCCATAATTGCAAAGTTGAGAAAGAAATCCTTACCAGGTTGGGTAATTATAAAAAATTTTGTATCTTTAACACATAAGATTGATGTTTTACAAAATTGGATCCAAAGCCTACATAGTTTTTTTGACAAGACTATATTTGTTTAATAGAAGTTATATCAAATCTTAAATTAAAATAAATCTATAACATAGACTTTCAATATTTTACCAGAATGAAAAGGGAAGCATTCTATTTCCAAGAACAGATCTTGACAGAGTTGAGGATTCTCCATTCAGAGTGTAATATCTAATGATTTAGGTGGATGTGTCCAATGATGATTTTTAAAAATTATATTTTACTAAATATGCTGTTACAGTCATCCCAATTTTCTCCCTTTGTCCCCCTCCACCCAGCAACCCCAACTCCCTCAGGCAATCCCCACACCATTGTTCATGTCCGTCGATCATGTGTATAAGTTCTTTGGCTACTCCACTTCCTATACTATATTTTACATTCCCATGGCTGTTCTGTAACTATATATTTGTATTCTTTAATCCCCTCACTTCATCACCCTTCCCATCTGGCAACCATGACAATGTTCTCCGTATCCATCTGTTCTTGTTTGCTTAGTTTGTTTTTCATATTCAGCTGTTAATAGGTACATATTTACTTGTTCATAGTTCATAGCCATTTTATTGTTCATAGTTTTGATGTTCTTCTTTTTCTTAAATAAGGCCGTTTAACATTTCACATAATAATGGTTTGGCGATGATGAGCTCCCTTAATTTTTTCTTGCCGGGGAAGCTCTTTATCTGCCCTTCAATTCTCAATGGTATTTTAGCTTGGTAGAGCAATCTTGGCTGTAGGGCCTTGCTTTTCAAGACTTTGAATATTTCTTTCCAATCCCTTCTAGTCTGCAAAGTTTCTTTTGAGAAATCAGCTAACAGTCTATGGAAACTCCCCATTAGGAGGTAACTAATGGAGGTAACTAACTGCTTTTCTCTTTTCTGCTTTTAAGATTCTTTCTTTATCTTTAACTTTTGGCCTTTTAATTATAATGTGTCTTGGAGTAGAACTCTTTGCATCCATCTTCTTGGGACTCTCTGTGCTTCCTGGACTTGTATATTTATTTCCTTCACCAAATTAGGGAAGTTTTCTTTCATTATTGTTTCAAATAGATTTCTAATTTCTTGCTCTTTCTCTTCTCCTTCTGGCACCCTTATGAAGTGAATATTGGACCTCTTGAAGTTGTCCCACAGGCTGCTTATACTATCCTTGTTTTTTTGGCTTCTCTTTTCTTTTTGTTGTTCCAGTTGGTTCATTTTTGCTTCTTTATGTTCCAATTCATTAATTTGATTCTCAGCTTCATCCACACTACTGTTGTTTGCCTGTAAATTGTTCTTTATTTCCATTAGTGTATCCTTCATTTCTGAGTGGATATGTTTTATGCTGTTAATATCCTAAGTTCCTTGAGCATCCTCATAGCCAGTGTTTTTAACTCTGCATCTGATAGATTGCTTATCTTCATTTTGTTTAGTTCTTCGGAGTTTTGATTTGTTTTCTTTGGGCCATGTTTCTTTGCTCATTTTAGCTGCCTCCATGTGTTTGTTTCTATGTATTAGGCAGAGCGGCTATGGCTCCCTCTCTTGGCAACATGGCCTAACATAGTAGGTGTCCTGTAGGGTCCAGTGGCGCAGTCTGCCCTATCAACCAAGTCAGGTACTTGAGGTGCACCTTTTGAGTGGGCTGAGTACACACTCTTGTTGTAGATGAGCTTTGGTTGTTGTTGGCAGGTCAATGGGAGGGAGTTACCCAGGCCACTCAGTTGCAAGGATTGCTGTGACCCCTTACCACCTACCTCTGTCTTCCATGGAGAATCAGCTGTGCACAGGTAGGGTTGTGGTGCTCCAATATGGTCTGTAGCTGTCACCAGGTGCCCTGGCTCTTGGGTTTCCTGGGTGGTGCAGGCCAAGGTAGCCTCCACCTGTGTTTTGCCCAGGGTCATCCTGCCTGAGCAATAGAGCGATCTGAGATGGCTGTTACTTGGGCTGAGCTTGGAGGTTTCCAGGTTAGGCCACGCTGTGAATCTAGGCTGGCTTCTGTTAGCGCCATGCCTGGGGCCACTTAGCAAGAGGTTTGGGGTTAGGGGCTCACTGAGGCCAGTTGTTGTTTGAAAGTATTTAGGAAGTTGTGAACATGAGCAATACCGGGCATTCATATGAGAAAGCTACTGTTAACAGCTGTAAATTGGATGGGACAGAGCTTCAGGGGAATCTCCAGGGTGGAGCCAGTGTTAGCCAGGTTCATGGAGCCTCAGAGATGGCACCTGCCTGCTGGCTCTGTGGGTCTGGCTGCTTTTCTGCCTGGGAGAGAGGTGTCTCCCGGCTCTCGCCTTGATGCCTGACACTTCAGTTCCTTCCTGTATGCCACTGGTGCCTTTAAAGCTGCTACGCCAGTGCTGGAACTCAAAAGGAATGAGTTCGAGTTAAGTTTATGTGCCAGTTCTTTAAGAGGAGCTGCTTGGTTTTCTAGAAGTTTCTTCCACCAACTCAATCCCTGCTGGTTTTTGCAGACAGAAGTTATGGGGACTTATCTTCCTGGCACTGGAATCCTGGGCTGGGGAGCCTGGTGTGGGGCTGGGACTCCTTGTTCCCGTGAGACCAGAGTGTTCCCTGCCTCCACTCCTTCCAGTCAGGATGGATGTGTTTTCTTTAATTCCATAGTTGTCAGACTTCCATTCAACTCAAGTTCTGCTAGTCTGAGTGATGGTTGTTCTATAATTTAGTTGTAATTTTGATGTGGTTGTATAAGGAGGCGAGACATGTGTACCTACACCACCATCTTGACTGGAAGTGGGCCAATGAGTAATTTTACCCCAAACCTGCTCTGCATGGTAATTGCGTACAGGTGTCATGCCCTCCATTCCACAGCTGTCTTCCTTGGAGCTCCATATTTGGCTTAGTGCCTGACAGGGAGTAGGTAGGCAATGAATACATTCTGAGTGGATGACCAACCTCCCAATGTTTAGCAGCTGGTGGAATAGTTAGCTGTAGGTGAGTTAAGCAAGGTATAAAAAGATATTCGAGACATGACTGCTCTTTACCATGATGATGTACAATTTATATGTTTAAAAAAAATCCAACAATGTAGGTCTGAGAAGTGATGCAGTAGGAAAGCCCTGAGAAAGGCCCAAGTTACAGAAAATGATGTCTTAGCTACACTCTTTTTTAAATGATTTTAAAAGGCATATTGCAATAGGTTTTTTTTTGGTGGGGGGAATTTCTCCCATTACCATTTATCCCCCTTATACTGCCTTCGACCTTGTAATCATCACACTATTGTCCATGTCCATGGTCCTTTGTTTCTCATTTTAGTTTTAATTTATATTCTTCTCATTATAAGTAAGGTTGAGTATTTTTTCATATAATGAAGTCATTTGTATAACTTTTTCTGAGAGCTTTCTTGACAGTTTCTTAAAAAACTTAAAATGGACTAGAAACCTAAATGTTAGAATTGAAACCATAAAGATCCTGGAAGAAAACACAGGCAGTAAAATCTCGGGCATTGCTCACAGCAATATTTTATCTGCTATATCTCCTCAGGCAAGGGAAACAAAAGAAAGGAGATAAACAAATGGAGCTACATCAGACTAAAAAGTTTTTGCACAGAAAAAGAAACCATCAACAAAATGAAAAGACAACCCATGGAATGATTGGGAGAACATATTTACCGATACATCTGATAAGGGGTTAATATCCAAAATTTACAAAGAACTTATAAAATTTGACACCAAATAACCAAACAATCCAATTTAAAAATGAGCAAAAGATCTAACTGACACACCTGTGAAGAGGACACATGGATGGCCAATAGATGTATGAAAAGGTGCTCAACATCACTAATCATTAGAGAAATGCAAATTAAAACAACATAAGATATCATCTCATACCTGTCAGAATGACTATCATCAATAAATCAACAAACAAGTGTTAGCTACACATTCTTATTAGACTTTTTTCTTTCTTCCTTGTCTCTCTAAAAAAATGTTCTTATTTGCTGTAGTCTTTAGCACATAGTTAGGTCACCAACAATAAGCCACATTTACTTCAACTACCTCTCCTACTAGCTAAACTAGTCAGAAAAATAATAACTGGCCAATACAAAGCAGCTGTTTATAAAGTCAGACCTGAGATGAAAGTTATCAATCACGATAAGCAGAAGAAAGTCTTACTAATACAGTAAAATCCTACCTCAAAAACATAGCCCAGCTGGATTTTCATCTGCAAAATAACAGCAGGCAAGCAGTGGCATTTTAAGAACAGATGCAAAGCCAGGTGTTATTTGTAAATAACAGCAGCAGCCAGCAATTAAAACATCATCTTCCTGAATTTACAATATGGAAGACATACCTGCACACACAAACATCTATCAGGAGGAGTAGCATTGTTTTAAAAGGGCAATTTGTATAATTACTTAAGGGTCACTGATACTCAAACTGTGAACATTCTGATATATTGCCAGGGATATATAAAACATGGCAAAGATTACTTTATCACCTCCACTGTCATATTTACAAATGTTAATTTTTGAATTTTCTTAAACAATGAAGTGGAAATAGTAATTTCTTTACCAGTAAATTTAGCAGGAGCTCTTAAAACAGTAAAAAGATATAAGAACTGAACAGATTTCAAATTGTGAAGCTAGGTTGAGATCCACGTTAAAAATAGGACATGAAAAATCGAGAACTATTTAGATGTTTGTGTGATAACATTCATTTTCTGTCTTTAAAGTAAAAACGCACTAAACTATGTGGTGTTTTTTAAATCTCATTTTCACTAAATCTGAGAATTTTTTATTTTAAAGTGAATTAGAATATTTCCAAGATTTTTATAATTGTAATAGGGAATTCATAATTTAGTTGAGAAAAATGATCACAAAAATACTTTCTAATCTAAATAATGAATACTAATCTAAAAGTTTTAAACATATTTAACAAATTCAAAAGTATGTAATTTATAATCTTTCAATAGTGATCACTTCTTATTCAAGAAAGATTCAACTAACTTTCTACTCTAATGCCATTTACTCGATCATAGAGATAATCTTTAAAGTAATCCACATGTCATTCGAAACTGAATGGAATGCAAAATTTCAGACACTAAACAAATAGGGGATAAAGAATATTTTGTCTGTTATGGAGCAATAATCATAAACCAATGCTCTATAACACTCTGCAAATGTGTTTCAAGGACGCCAAACTGGATTTTAATATTTTATCCCTAGAACAGAATAAATAGAGAAATATGAGAGGCAGAGCTCACGATACTGTAACTCTGCAACAAACTAATCTTAACATTTTGATGTGCTGATGTACTCCAAAGACCTGTTTTTAATTGCTAAGAACAAAAGTACTTTAAGTTTTTCTACTTTAATTTAGCATTTGCCTTCTTCAAAATCAAAGCATTAAAATAGGGAATCTGTACTGCCGGTATATAAAGATAATGATATCAGCAAATAACATATATGCGTGTATGTGAGTATGTATACATGTATTTGTGAGTATGTTTTTAAAAAGGCTGCACCTTCAACACTGCTTGGAAACCCCTTCACCGAAATACTTGTTTGTCATTTATAAATTTTGTTTTCTACATAACTGCAGGACATAATTCAGCTAAATTTGTCACAGTAAGTATCCCATTCCCTCTATTTCCTAAAAACATGTTCCTCATTTTCTTCCGAGCCCTTACTGGGACTTTAAAATTCATATCTCAACTAACAGTCTGTTAAAGGTAATTCAGGTTTCTGTATCATGTTCCCGGTGCCGCCAGTTTGAATCTCTCCACTGCCCAATTCCAAAGCCGCTTCCACATTTTTAGGTGTTTGTACAGTTGGACCCCACTTCCAGGTGCCAAAACCTATATTAGTTACTTTTTATGTTGTAACAAATTACCATAGATTAGTGAGTTTAATCAATGCAAATTTATTATCTTACAGTTCTAGAGGTCAAAAGTCCTAAATGAACCTTATGGGACTAAAATTAAGATGCTCGTGGCTTGTGTTCCATCTGGAGACTCAAGGGAAAAAAATCTTTTGTCTCTTTGGGCTTCCTGAGACCACCCACATTCCTTGGTTTCTGATCTCTTTGTCTTTCTGCAAAGCACATCATCACACCAATCCTTGCTTTTGTTCTCACATCCATTCTCTGACTCTGAGCCTCTATGTGCCACGTACAGGGACTCTTGCTGAGTTTACCTGTATGATTCAGAATAGTCCCTCTATGTCAAGATCCTTAAAATATGTGCAAAGTATTTTTTGCCATGGAAAGTAACAGCTATAGGAGCTGAATGTTAGAGGTGGACATCGTGGTGGGGGTGGGGTTAGGGAAACATTATTGAGCCTACTATTATCTATTTAAACTAATTTGATTGTCCAGAAATATGAATAGGCTTAGTGTTGAATGACAGTTTTAAAAAAGTGATTTTGAAGAGAGATAACCTTATTACCAAGACCTTACCATCTTTGCTCTGTAAGGTCATTATTTCTGACCTTTGCTCACAAATGTCTATGAAATGATATATGAGTAGAGGAGTTATTTCATTCTCATTAGTCCCTTAAGGCAATTTCCTAGAAATAAAGCAATAATTTAGGCCTTGCTGCTGATATTATTTGAACGAAACTTTAAATTATAAAATTGTCTCTGATAAACAACTGCCATTCTCAGTTTGATGCCCTCAGTATACACTAGCCACCAAATAAAAACCTCAGGACTGGCCTTTAACTGCATTAGAGAAATAGTTGCTAGAGTGGACTTCTGGTAATCACAGTGCCTTGGTTGACATGAAAATGGGAATTGGACATATATTAGTATTCACGTTAGAGACTCTAGGCAGGCAACGTGGCGTAGGTGTAGTACACTGAAAAAAGTACAGGAATTGGTTTCTGATTCTATACTTTCAATTGTCTATTCCTCTTTGGAAAAATCAAATTATCAATGAATATCTGTCTTGCCATCCATGAAATAAGGGCATGACTTAAAGCAGGGTTACTAAAATTTTAACATACATTTTCCTAAAGAAATACTGAAAAAAATAAGTATTTTATTAACATAAATTTGTAAGATCAAATTTACTTATTACCAATACCATTCCCATTACTTATTATAAAGCCAACTGGTGAAAACATAAGAGCTGTTCAGTGGTAGATTTGAAATCAGAGGTTATGTATGAGTAGTAGCTACAGAATTTAGGAACCTTATTTTAGGAACTTATTTTAATAGGTTGCACATAATCAATACATGTAATCAAATGACACAATTTAGTAAATAACTTGACAATTTCTTGATCTGCTTAAAAACAGAGGTAGAAGTTTTATTTTTATATCTTTTCAGAAGTAAACTTAATGGAAACTCTTAGGGAAGGCATTTGTTAATAGTCTGTATACGACACATTTGTGTATGTAAGCATTGTTCTCAATTGGAAAAAGTTTATTATAAAAATAAATACTCCATCTCTAAAATGTCTGCAACATGAACTGGTACTATCTTTGTAATATATCATTGCTAAAAAAATAAACACACATAATAAGTAAATAAAATTCAATTGGTTTCTTTAAACAGAGATTAGAATTCATTACTTGCCAGAAATTTCCCATCGGTAGCTTTGCCACTTTTGAAAACTCTTCATTATATTAGTAGAATACTTATGTAGTATACATACTTGCATTACATGTAAAACTTTCACTGTATTTTGTTTTTTTAGTCTAGTTTTTCTCAGATTTTTATATGTATCATGAATTGCTCAACAAGCTTCTCAAAGTAAAGAGCTTCTATGTCACTTGATCTCTCTATTTACGGAAATGTAAATAACCTCGCAGCAGGGCTGTTGAGGACAGGACACTGTGGACATAACTCATTCAAGTCACCAGGAGTCAGCTGACTTGATGACAAAAAACAACACACACACACACACTACACCCAATAAGGGGAAGGGTAAAATTATATCTACTTTTTACACCTGTACTCCTCATAAAAAGAAAAAATGGAAATTAATATAAGAAATAATACAATTAATAACTCAGGCAAAGCTTTTCTTTCTACTTTTTTTTTTTTAATTCTAAGAGTATAGCGCAATTTAAATGGAAGGCAAGCAAAAGCTAACTGGAATACTAAGAGGAAACATTTTTATTTACTAATTTTTTCACTTTCTGTAAAGATTAAAAATCAAACAAGCACTTCAAATTATTTCTAAATTATGTCAATAAAATAAAGAGTGGTAAAAGAAGACAATTGTATGTATTTAATGTTTTAAAAGGAGAACAATTCTGGGCAACAATAGTCTTTCATTCATTCACCCACTCCAAAGACGCTGGCCGCATTTATATTAAATGTCAGCCGTGGACAAAAAACATCAGCAGACTGTCAGTTCTCCCCTTACAGACTTATCGTCCATCCAGACAGTTCCTCAGCCTAAGAAATTTCTGAACAATAAACAATTTGTACAGTCATTAGCTTTTGAATCCAATGTGGAAATACTACATTCTTAGTCTATTATAGCTTCAGAAAAGTAAAAGGGATATGCTAGTTTTGCAAAGAAGTTAAAATACTGACTAGCTGTTTATTTTTTTAGTATAATATAGTATACGAGGGAAAATACTTTCTCTATATTAAGAAAAAAATCACGATGATGAGATCTTTGACAGAGCACCAGGAAACATTGGTACTTAGCAGAGGTTAGTTTCAATCCATGAACCACTGCCTTCGGCTTTATTAAAATTGTACCTGTTCCCGGTGTGGTTTCACTTAGACACACTTTCATTTTCCTCAGTTAAAAAAAAAAAAAAACCCAAATGAGACTAATTTTTGAAAACTAGGACATAAACTATTCCCTTGCAGAAGAAAGGAGTGTAAGTACAAACCGGAGCCTTTAGGGTTAGGAGGGAAAACACAAAGTGATCCTCACCGATTAAAATTTTTCAGAGAGCTGGCAGCTTCCTCAAACCTAATTTCATCCTAGGAAACAAGAAAAGCCACAACCCTGCCCAAAATTTCTTAATAACCAGAATAAACTATTACAGTTGACCTTAATTTCTATCAGCTTAAAAAATGGTACATAAGAGTATGAAAATTTCTGACGTTTTACCATTTCCTTCAGCATGTTGCTAGCAAAATATAAAGCATGTTAATGTAGTTTAAGAAACTAAGGGTAGACTTTTAGCCTCCAAACCCCAATTAAATATTTATTTTTTTTAGATTTCACCCTTGTTTCCAAACCATCCTCCACTGCAGTTTTAAGTTCTCAAAGGGGTAAATGACAACAGTGCAATTTAAGAGCTGATTATTGAATTGTACTCAAGTTCAAGTTCATCTGTGGTAAATACGATAAAATGAATTCAGTCAAATAGCTTCTACACCCATGATGCAACCAAATGGAGCTTCCATGGTATTACTGTCACTTCTTGACGAAGTGTTCTTTTTCTTCTCATGTTTTTTTATTTTTGAATGTCTGATCACTCAAAAAGACACGTTTATCCATCTGCACACTCAGAGAAAAGGAGAATAAAAGATTTGACAGAGCAACATGAGACAAAATTAAGATTAAAAAAAAAAGTTTTTTTTTAAATAAACCAACTCTTTATCCGGTAATTAAGGAACAGGCAGGAAAGAATGGAAGAAAGAATAAAGTAAATCAATCAAATGTTATCAGTGTTTTTATATTTTATCATATACATTGGATGAAATCTTCCATGAATATCTATCTACTTGTGATAAGTGAATTTTTCTTAATACTGAAATGGATGTTTGAAATGCATGTTTAAAATGCATTAAGTCATGACTTTTTTTGAGGGATTGAGAAGTACCTATATCAGTTGTTTAACATAAGTAATATTTTGAATTAATAATGATACAATTTAGACCATTCCCAGGATGAGACTATATAAAAAAGTAAACTCCAGCTTATAGATATCTTTCACAATCACACATCAATTTTGGGTTTATCAAAAGAATAAATAAACTGATATTAAATGGATGGATGAATGCAGGTATGCATGCCTTGCAGGGGTGTCCAAACTTTTGACATCTCTGGGGCACACTGCAAAAAGAATTGTCTCAGGCCACACATTGCAATACATAATTACAAAAAAATCTAATATTTTAAATAAATTTACGGTTTTGTGTTGGGCTGCACTCACAGCCATCCTGGGCCATATGCAGCCCATGGGCCACTAGTTGGACACCACTGCTAGAGTTTGGAATTTCCTTCTTTCCGTGGCTCCTAGGGAAACTGTATGGGTCCCCCCTTTCCAGCTCTCTTGGAGCTTGGTGGGAACAAATCCCGCCCAAGCAAATGTGTTCCTAGTGTTCTAGACTGACATCTAATGGGAGATTGCCTATTTTTAAAATGTCATTGGTGATGATTAGTTTACATAGACTTTAAGTGCTTTCCTGTGATTGTTTTGCGATATTTTTATTTTTATTCGTAAGGGGGGTGAGAATCTAACATCAGTTCAGACATCATTTGCTGCAGATTATACATTACCCACCAATAGCAGTTTTCATAAGGACATTAATTTTATCAAACATACATATCTGGAGTTAAGAAGTCCCAGCAGTGGGTGGCTCAGCTCATCATTGGCTTACTGTTTGCTTTGACTCTTTCCTCTTTTCAGCCAACTTGGCTCTGAACTTCTAAATATCAAACCTTCGCAAAACAAGGCCCATGATAAGAAGGACGGGTTGGGGATTATTCTTGCCATCTCTCTTTTTATAAGTTAGAAAGAAAAAAAATATTGTTTCTTAGAAGACCAGACAGAAAAGATATTCTTAGATCTCTGTGGCTAAAACTGGGCTGCAGACACAGTCCTAAACCAGGCTTCGGCATCGGTGCACGGGAGCTGTCTGGGTCAGTGGTTCCCAGAGTGTGTTCACCTGAGTAGAACCAATGCGAGCAGCATCAAACTTCGAAATGCACATTTTTGGGGTCCCCCTGTAGGCCTGCTGATTCAGAAACTCTGAAGTTGAGACCAAATAACCCATTTTAACAAGGACTTTATTTGATTCAGACTCAATATAAAGTTTGAGAATCACTAAGGCCAATCTGATTCATCCCTAGGCCTGAGCCCACTTTCCTTAGCAGCTACGCGTACACTCTCCCTTCCACACTTTGGAAGTCTTCCCTCTGCCTTGAACATTCCTTTGCCACATGGGTTCTCCCTCATTTCCTTCACCTGACCAGTGAGTCTGATAATCTTATATAAAATGGTGATGCCCTAGACACATGTCTCAGCATTTCCTATCCCCTCCTTATTGTTTTATTTCTCTCCCCAAAATTTACCCTCCATTGGACTATCATGTATTTATTTGTTTCTGGTCTGTTTCCCTCTGGTGGAATTTAAGTTCCATAAAAGCAAAGGCTTTGATCTATGCATTCACTGCTCTGTCCAAATAAAATTGGAAGAGTCAAAGAATGGTTATTTACAAATGGAGTTTTGGAATAAAATCCAATCTTCACTTAGGAACTTAAGTGTTTGTCATAACATAGAATGTAGCCATAAGTCATTCACTTAAAAAACTCTCCCTTTCACCTTAGCTGGTGTGTTCAGATAAATTTGCAATTATTAAGCATTTTTCTGTGCTATCAAATTTCATGATTTTTAACACTGCACATGTCGGATATTTTTTAAAAAGGTAGATTTGAACAACATAGAACCCTCTTTTGAAATTAAATTTTAAGTAAGCAGTTTTCTTCTAAAAAGCCAGAAATTCTTATCAGTGGGAAATTGGACACAACCAAAATAGTTTCATGATGTAAAATAAGCTATTTATATAAACAGATTATAATCTTGTCAATATCCTGTATTATTGGTTTTGTATTTTTATTCTTATTCTAAGGATTTATCCAGTATCTTGATTTCTTATCAATGCTTGCTTTATGTTATGAATAAGTTTATGTAAATGAGTACATAGTTTCATATATGACTGAGGAAATTTTAAATGAGAGTACGCTAATTATTGAGCAAGATAAAATAAAACTTTAATTGAAATACATCTCTCATTAGTTTAATATCCATAAAATATATTTCTATAGAATACTTTTGAAAATCCTTGAAATAAACTTTATTATAATTTATATAATATTTGCATGAATCAGTATGTTTAAATCTAAACATAAAACTATTACTCATTGAAATAATTTTTCTAAGAAAGAAAGAAAGCTATTGCAGTACATATTCTCACACAGGGCTCTTAGCTGCTTATTTACAAAGAATTGTGTGTGTGTGTGCCGATTGACAGCACTGCTATAAATTACATGTAAAAAGAGAGAGAGCACACCAATATCAACAGCCCAAGGCATGCAAGCTGCACAGCGCTCCCACGGACTAGCCAACTGATGTTCCAGCGAGGACCCTTTTCCTTAACGCACCACAGAAGCCTTTCCTGATACTTATTCTCCTTTTTGTTTCTCAGAGATATAGGTGACTAAATTCCTTTTCATGGGTTTATAACGATTCTAGTTTTGAATATGCTATTTTGTAAAGGGAATAATTTTCATGACATTCAGTAATTTAGATAAACCCTTCCACTCCATTTGGATGTGTTATCTTCTAAATGACTTCTTACCTAAATGTGAATCAGAGAGCATAACCTTTGACCTCAACTACACAGAACATAACTCCCAAAATGTCTTCTCTTATCCCACAGTGTATATTCACATAACTATTTATTTAGACATTGTGATGTCATTTGCTTTATATGTTTTTTTCATAGTCAGGCCAATGTCTGTGTCCTCTTTATGTCTTAGCGCCATCAGGTATGAGTTCCAAGAAGGCAAGAAACAATCGAACACACTGGAAATTTTTTAGAACAAGTCTCACATGTCAAAAAATTTTCAAAATGATCGTGCTAGTTGTTCTTATATTTTAAATATTTTCAGATCCCACAAAAATATTCAGTACTCTAAATCAATACAGTACACACATTTTAATTGTACAGCTTAATGAATTTTTATGTGTGTTTACATGTGTATAATACTTAACCATTCCTTGCCCAAAAGATTCCTTTATGTCTCTTTCCAGTCAATATGGTTATGCTATTTTGCCTATTAAGTGTGTGTTCAAAATACCCTGTTGGAAACCTTTCTATTTTCATATTGAAAGAAATTTTTATACCAAAGATAGCCATACTTGTATGGTGTTAGTTACAAATGTAGCCAGGCAATAAGTTGATTTTACCCTAATAAGTGTGGTTTTTCACATGTGGAAAAAATCTAAAAGGTCAGAGAAGGAATTATATTAGATCTGGATCGAAACACTAAAAATTTACTTTCCCCCAAATAATATCTATCATAAAAATTTAGTTTTGCTTTCATACGTATTTTCTTCAAAACTACATAATACAAATTATGCCCTCTGAAGTCAGATACAAAATGATTACAATTATAATAAGAAATTAGTAGTTAACTCATGTAATAATCATAATATGAGGCATTATTCAAGTAGTTTATATATATAAGCTATTTTTTAAAGATTATATTTATTTACTTTTAGAGAGGGGAAGGGAAGGAGAGAGAGAGGGAGAGAAACATCAATGTGTGGTTGCCTCTTGAGCACCCCCTACTGGGGACCTGGCCCACAACCCAGTCATGTGCCCTGACTGGGGATCGAATGGGCGACCTTTTGGTTCATAGGACCACTGAGCCACATCAGCCAGGGCCATATAAACTCTTTTAATCCGGGCAATAATAGTGAGGATCAAATACTCCAGTATTTATATTTTGGGAGTGAGGGGTTAGATATGTTGCAAATGCTGAAGGGTAGTAAGGGGCAAAGTCAGGATATGAACACACACAGGGTAGGGCCAGGATCCTCTTCTCTTCTTCATTAAACCACACTGTCGACGTGAGTCCCACGAGTATAGCAGGAATAAATTATTAAACAAAGAAGAAACAGCCACAAATGTACTCTTTCTTACTGCCCCTGACTTTCTGGCAAATACTATGTGCCACATGGTAAGTTTCAGTTCTATAATTTTACTTCTCCTACAGTTAAATTGCATATGATATTTTTCATCATAATTTTATTTATTTTGAGAGAGGGGCCAAATGACAAATAGCTTGTGTAAATGCCAGCACTTAAATAACCAAATAAGACAATTTTAAATTTTAGAATCATTTGTAGCTATTTTTTCTCAGTTATAGAAATAGAGCATGACCATATCTAAAATTCTTTTTGGAGGTTGATGCAAGACCATTTTACATTTCTCGTTGTATTTTAAATCAGGAGAAACATAGGTGATATATACCTAAATGATTTCTTCCATTATCTTCTAAAAATTTCAACTCTAACTCTTGATCCATAAGCTGTTTTTAAAATAAAATAAATGCTGATACTTTACATGCATCTGTATTTTCTCTTTCTATTCATTAAGGATTGCTTTTTTTAATATCATGAAAAATCTTAGTATTTGAATTGAAAGGGTATTTTTTTTCTCTTCTGTGAAGCTTTTTTTTATTACTTCTCATGAGACAAGGAAAAAAAGTCTTTATTGTCTTTACAAACAAGAGTATAACACAAATGCTTAACTGAGCAGATTGATGATTAGATGGGAAAAATGATGAAAGGAATGGTGCCAGCACAAACAGAATATGGTCATTCATTTTTACCCCAAATGAATCAGCTCCCGCTCATGAATGTGAGTCTAATACTAATTCTGGCAGAAAACCACCCAGAGCGCCAACTCTCCACAGAGCCCCACGACTGCATGCAGACAGCTTTCTGTTGTCCCTCTTGGTAAAGTGCGCCAATCCCTCGCTCCCCCTCGTTGGCACAATCACGAAAGTCTTAACTGAAGGATTATAAACCTAGTGAATGCTGGAGATTTTCTCCTACTCTGAACTCTAAATACTCATTCAAAGATGAAAATGTTTTCTCCTAAAGAAGCTAGGCAACAAAAGTATAATATGAAATGTCAGCAGGAATTGCCCTGGCCATTAGCCATCACAGATCTAATTTCTTGGCATGGGTTGGATTAAAAAAAAAAAAAAAACTAAAAAAAAAAAAAGTAAAGCATCTTCAATGAAACTGCACTAGTGATAAAGATGAATCTCCCTTCCTATGCTTTTCCTTATGCATGGACTAGTTTGGTTCATTTTACCTTTGATTGTCTACCACAGAAAGTAAGAGAGGTTTTTAAACAAGCACCTTGTGATTTTGAACTGATATTGCTGAGCCTTTCCCAATGCGTTGCTTGATCAGCAGCACAAGACCTTTCAGATACTTAATGGCAGAAATAAGCCCTTCTGAGGGTTTCTAAATCCTTCCTATTCTCATAACAAAATTCTTCCAGTCAATTACTAGAGGATGGAAACTAGCACCCCATTATGTGTTGAAGACACCCAAGTGAGGCAGAGGGCTTGCCTGGCGGTTTAACTGGGCCCTACTACAAATACTCTGTAACAGAAGTACCACATGTAATTAGCCCTGAAGCAGGGAACAAAGCTCTTTCATTTCAGAAAGCAGGCGAATGAAATTTGGAAAACTAAAAATAAAAAACAAACCTCTTACCTTTTGTAGCAATTCGTACACACTGTGTTTTAGTTTCCTGATGGAGTAAAAAAATGAAAGAAAATAGTCAGGGTACACACATTTTCTATTTCATAAACTATATTATGAGTATCAATCTCGGATTATAAAATAGGTTTATAAAAAATCAAATTGCAGTATTAAGGAAACTTTTAAAGCTTTTACATGTATTCTCAGGTAACCGTTTTTAAAAATCTAAAATAAGAACTTAAAAACTTCCAACATTTTTCTAAAGATTTATGTGTCATTTTTTCACCTTGTAATGAAACAGGCCACCTTGTCTGGGACAAGTATAATGGCATCCTATTTTCATTTCTGTACATTCTGAACAATCAGGAAAAATAGTATTTGCAAAGCTAATACAAACCAGACTCAAATATAAACTTTATTTTCATCTCATGGCTGTACACTCTGACTATAGCTGGTGTTAAATACTCTCACTTGGAGCCCAGCATGATGAAAGAGCTAAACGATACTAGTTAGAAAGATCTTCAAAAAATTACATCACAGTTGCAACATAATTTATCTTTTTTCTTTTTAACTTAGCTGTTTGGGGATAAATCTTTCTTGGTGATTATTTTCCTCCTCTTGCTAGACAGATGGGGTGGAGGAAGTAGTAAAAATAGGAAAAGGGCCCAAATTATTTCAGATTCTGTTTTTTTATCTTTTCTTTCAAACAAATATTGTTGGGTGGCGCTAGGAGGGGGAACACACTTTTATGCCCATAACTCTTAAGACTTACGTCATTCAGTTTATATCTTTGAATATCCAAGAGGTTGGAAAATGTGTTAAAGCCACTGAACAAAACAGAGGTCATTTGTTTTTAAGATGCATTTAAAACTTCATCTTGAGTCGTTCTATATATTGATAAACCAAGAGTTTATAATTTTCTCTTAAGCATGTGTTCTTTTTAAATTAAGTAAAATAAAGCATTGAGGGAGAAAAGGTAATTAAAAAATGAAAGTATGCAATTCTATTCTTTAATTGTGACCCAAGGCCTTCATAATGAACTGAAAGAGATTATTTCACTTTCCCATAAGGCCCCAGAGGGATTTTGGTTTCCTAAAAGCAATTGCTGTTAACTCTCTCAGGTTACCAGGCTCGGGTTGTAGGTGCCATGTCCACTTCAACAACTCTGCCAGGGTAACTGTGAACTATATCGTTGCTACTCTGTACTTGGATTATACCACACAGAGACACAGTAACAATTAGAAAATTCATAAGAATACTTTTAAAGAATGCCAGAGAAAATCCTTTAAAAGTAACAGGCATTTATTAATACTCCTCTCATACCATACACCAAATGACAAAAGTTAATTTGCAATCTTTCAGCTCTGTAAAAATGGATATCCAAATGCCAAACTATGCTCTCTATCACTATGTAACTTCATATCCATAATGGAATATTAACTTCCATAGTCATCTCTTTTTTGAGCAGCCAGTAGTAGAGAATGATGTGTAGGTGGGGAGTGGGCAGTTGACTTGCCTTTACCGACTCCCTCTTGTGAGGAAATATACTAGAAAATGAGAAGACCATTTTCATCCATGAGTAGCCTCTGGTTTGGGGGGTACATTTTAGAAGATGCTGTGGCATTTTTCTCGGCCATGTTCTGTAAGCCAACCACATAGGGTAAGCAGAAAAATAAAGTTTTCATCAAAAGCAACTAGTCAATACTTAAAGTTCTCATGGTCCCTAAAGAAATGTAAATGGATTGTTATGTCTTCTACTTCAGCTATTCCAAGACATAACATGACCATTGCAACTGGATACCACACAGTATCTCTCGAGTGCCCACCTCAGGGACTCAATGACCCAAACTCAGCAATTTCCTCTAAAGTTATAAGTAAACAAAAATATCATTCTCCTTTTAGATTTCAAATTGTGGACATTTTCTCTTCTCAACATTTTTTTTTTCTCTATCTCTCTCTGAAAAAAAAATTAAATAAGTTGTAGGAAAGAAAACCCTTCACAGAGAACAGCACGAAGCATGAAAGGCCAGGTTATTTCCCCACATATGGAACCACTGGTTGTTTCTAACTTCCTGTTGTGTTTTCCTCTTCAATATTCATTTGGGATCAGTGGCAGTCCTCAAAAACAACTGTGTCCAAAATGGGAAAAGGAGGGGCAACCAGGGAAATGGAAAACGGACCCTCCCAAAGGCACAGCATCGAGCCGTCCCCAGGCAGCCTTCTGTTCAGGTTCTGCCAGATATACCACAGGCGTCCTATTTGCAATCGGAGGATTATTACTCGTTATTTACTATTTGGCTTGTGCCCCCTGAAAAGTTTATAAGGGTTTATTAGCCTGGTGTGGGACACGCTTTCTGTTTATCCTGCAGTAAATTTAATCTTCTGAAGTGTGCCACTACTGAGCAAAGACAGAAATTGCTGGGGCTTGATATTTGCTAGGGCTCGAGTCCCAGCAGCACACCCACCTTTTCAAATCATTTTGCTCACAATTGCCCTTGTGGGCTTTCCTGAAGAAGGTTCAAGTAGAAGCAGTTACCAGGAAACAGGAATCCTGTGCAAGGTAACGCATGGAGCCAGAGCTCGACACTGGGCACGCTGTGGGGAAAGGAAACGACACCCGCCCTACACACCAAATTTGTCCCCCTCTGTTTAACTGACAAATGCTACTGAGTATTTATAACAGTTGACTGCAGCATTTCCTCAGGGCAGGGAAAAAGCAAATCTTGGAGGGAGCTTACCTTCTCCACACTGCTCATTGCCTGGAAATAGATGTTGTATCCTTTGCGTGGAGCCAAAGGGGGGTTCCAAAAGCCCTGATAGGTCCTGTTGTCACCCACTGTGAATGGGGCAGGTTCAGGAAGATTCCCTGGGGGTAGCTCAGCAGCAAAGTAGTAGGGTGCACCCCCACTCATGGCATTTTGGTATGTGACAGGAACCTGGTAGCATTCCATCGCTCCGGCTTCTCGCTTGGTTCGGTGTGGGTGTAATTCCTCCACAACAATCTGATAAGCGCTTTTTGGAAACAGAAAATAAAGCACACATTTAGAGGCTCCGGACACCAGGATTTCTCCAAAGAAGCAAAAATTCTTTAATAGTAACAGGAAACACTTAAAAGTCTTTAAGGTCAGTTTTAATAAGCTGCATTCTTGTTTTCATCTATTTTGCAATAAAATTGGATTTCACATGGATTCCAGTCCCAATGCAATTACCAAGGAACTGAAAAAGGAAAGTTAAAAACCTCAGCATAGAACCCTACACATTTTTAACTGTTGTGAAATGAGCCACCATAATAAGGAGCCTGACATTATCCAGAGACACATAACAGATTAGGTTCTATGTCTGATGTTTTTAAATGCTTAAAGTTAATGTTTCCCTTCCAAAGGATAGTATCGAAGGTCCAGCTAGCTCCAAGGCCCAACAGAACGGCTGCCTCAGGGCAGAGCTCAGGGCACCAGTTCGCAGTTGTCACAATGTTAGAGACAGAATGCGCTGACAGGCAGTTCCCGCCTCTCGACCTTGCCCTGGCGTCAACTTTGGCTCACAGTCATGCAGATCTAAAACACAAGTGACACACTGCAGTTCGGGCACAGATGGACAGGAATCTGTCCTCACCACCGAAACAGAGCTGCCTCCTTCTTCTAGAGTTGTTAATAATAAAATGTCGCAAATTGCAGAAACAGATGGCATTTGGCCTATTAAAGCTCAAATCTAAAACTTTCAATACCTTTCTTAAATGTCTTAAACTTTTCTATAACAGCCATTATTTTAGAAAAGAAAAGAAAAAAAATGCAACTTTAAAATGAAGATCTGCCTAGCCACTTGTAATATTTTTTATCAATTCCTGAACTGGTATATTAATAATATTCTTTCTCAGTAGGCTTCTTTAGGCAAACATTTTTAGGAAATGTACATTCAAGACAGTTGATATTATTAATATATTTGCACATTATTAATAAATTTAAAAGAATTACTTTTCAAAATTCCTGAAAATTATTAGACAATGTATTGTGGCCATATATGTAAATTAATTATAAATAAGCTGTGTGTAGAGCTGCATGTTTGGCTCTGAGTCTCCAGGAAAATGTGTTCATTCGATACAGGGAAAATAGCTGCTATTAAATGGATCTCCAGCAGAAATAGAAAATTCTCTTTAGTAAACTTCTATAAAAAGAAAGAGAAAGGGGAGGGGGTCAGAGAGAGAAAGAGGGAGAGGGAGAGGGAGAGGGAGAGAGAGAGAGAGAGAGAGACTGAATCTCCATCTATGACAACTAAAAATTAAATTTTATACCAGCTTAGAATCTGGTATAAAATTCTAATTTAATATAAACTGTGTTATCCCTACAAACAGAAGACCTTCCTATGGTTAGGAAAGGAGTTTTATAATTAAATATCTTTCCCCTTAATTATTCAAGTTCCAATTTCCCATTAAAATATTGCAAAGAAATTCATAAGTTGCTACCCATCTTCTTCCCCTTAGAAATAATATAAAAATGTATTAATGTCAGAATTTCAGATTTGGGAAAGTAACTAAGGCAGAAGCCTATGTTATTTAAATTATGTATACTGCATCATTCTCTCTTTTTCTGCCAAGTTGGGTCTGTGAGTTGCTAGAAATGCTATTAAAACGATACATGCTCTCTGAGTGGTCCATGGATGAGCCACTTGTTAATTTTATTTTATTTTTGTATAATATATTTGTATTGTATTTTTTTCCATCACCATTTAGTCCCCTTATACCCCCTTCCCCTGCAGTTTAAAATACAGGAAATGCATAAGCATAGCCCTTCGAGAGAAAAAAAGAAAAGATCATAGCTGATATGCACCATGTTAGGTATACCTAGTATTTTTTTCTATTCACTTTCAATTTAGAATCTGTATTTCTATGATATACATTTGCATGTCCCATGGATACATACATATATAGATAAAATTCATAGATAAACTCATACACGCACACATTCTGCCTTTTAAAAATTTTTCTATTGTTGTTCAATTACAGTTGTCCCTATTTTCTCCCCATTGCTCTCCCCTTCCTTGCTCACCTACCCCACACACATTCAGTCTCCACCCTCGCCCCCTTTATCCTTGTCCATAGGTCCTTTACACATGTTCCTCGACTTGACCCTCCCCCTTCTTAACTAATTCTATTACACTGACTCAGGTCATATATTGCAAATTAAGAAATTTCATTCAAAACAGCTCATCTCTCCAGATCTACCAGGAGCAAAGCAAACTGCTGCTGTTGGAAGGGAGTGAAGGAAGAAAAAGTGCAATCTGCTCTTGGGAAGAGAGAGACCGCGCTGAACTTCAGGTGGACCTAAACTCAAAGTTGTTAAGTTCATTTTTAAAGGAATGTATTTTTCCTTCATTGTTGAATTTGTCTGAGCAAGCTGTTCTCCAACCTGTTCTTTCACTTATTTTGAACTGTTCTTTTTCCCCTGCTATTTTCTTATTTATCAATAAAATTAATTAAAGGACAGAAAATAAGGAAAGAGGAATCAAATTAGAACTGATTTGACTGATTACATGAAATGGGCCTGTGCTTTCTCATCCTTATGGTTGTCTAATTACCTAATGGTACTTAATTCTAGCTAGATCTACATATTCTTGTGCTTAGTACTCTAGCAATTTAAAATATTCCAAAGTCACTTGAAGAGTTTATTCTCTCTACCCATATTTCATACAGTCCCAATTCCTTTTAATTACATTTTTAAAATATTTCTATAATTAAGTTAAAATCAATATCCTGGCATTATGAATCTTCACTCAATACTCAAAATATGATTTCCTTATATTAAAAAACTAAAAATGATTTCCCTATACTATGAGCTAATGTGATTAAACACTGGAATGTTGTCATTCTTAGTTTTGCATGAGGCCAAATAATGACATCTCATCATACAATTTCTCTTCACTTTATACAACTGTAAGAAAATACACAATTGTAAGAAAAGTGATATGATACATTTGATAGATACTCTTCTTGATGTAATGCTTAAAAAATGTAGATGCTCAATCCAAGATTACCTATTAACAGCCTGCCATGGATTTTTAACTACTCGTGACTAGACTCTCTGAGAACCCGACCATAGTTTCAGCCTGCACACCTTTTTAGTGATATCAGATAACACATTTTGTACAGTTTATACTTCCTCATCTTTTGGATCTAAAATGTCTCCTTAAAGCTTCAGGAGAAATTCCCCAGCTCCAAGATTTTACTCTTTCTCTAATGGACAGACTTCCCAAGATCTCCAGCACCATTGCTTGCACTGCCCACACTGTCAGCCTTTGATGATTCAGGGTAAAGGTTTAGTTATCATTTTGGTTATAGCATCGTATTTATTGCTCTCCATTTCTGAGTAACAAAGATCAAAGTCCTGGTATTGACTTCGAGAAGGTCAATTTTTTTAACCACGTTTTATCTCCCTTGTAATTCACCTCTTGGGAGCACATACCTTACGTGGATAGAAATTACCTTACGTGGATTTCTATTCCAAGTATCTAGCTCAGTGCCAGGCACATAGTGTATCTTACTGAATGAGTGAATTTATAGAAATCGCTGATGGACAAACTCTACCCAACGAGGATTTCACAGGTGCTATGATGGAGACTTTTAGAATTGCAGTTTGTTTGACATTAGGAAGACCAGAGCAGAAAGAATTAGATATTTCACTGGTGTTGGGAAAAATAGAGGGTGCAACGCAGTCTGGCAGAGGCTCATTACGCTGTCAAATGAGGAGAGAGAGAGCCTGGTGTTTAGAACCTATGATCGCAAACAAAGCTAACAGATGCGCGCTTTCAGAAGGTTTGGTGAGATGGTCACTAAGTACGGCTTTTATTGGGAGGGGAGAGGAGGAGTCACAGACAGGATGGAAAAGGCAACAAGCATTAGCAGAGAAGGGATTCTGATAGGCTGACATAATTAAGAAAGTGGATGGAAAGTGTAAGAGTTTCAAGAACCTAAGGTAGTAATGATGGTCCAATCAAAGATATGAATTACCAGACCATAAATACAGTGCTTTGAAAACGAATTACGTAAAGTTGGGTTCTCTTTTTTAAAAAAAATTAAAGGCCCGGACAAGTTAAACTTCAACATGAGGCTCTGGTTAGCAAGACCAAAGGTAGGAATATAGTCAGAGGAAAGAATACAGGACTATGACTGGAGGATTCCAAAATCAAAGGAGACAAGGCTCATCGAAGGCCACATCACCTGACTAGACCAGTCTGGTTCTGCCACCTAGCCCCCACTTTGGGGTGATACCAGATACCTGTGCAAATCATCACAAAAAACTAAAAATACAAAAGATGGGATTAGATTATCAGTTGGAAAACAGATTGTTTTCCTGGTAGTGACATCATTTTAAAATACTTTTAATTTGTTCACATATCATTTAATTATTTCTTCAGGTGGTATTACAGATTTTAAATTTATTTGAGCCCTAAGCTCCAAAGTGTAAAATTGGGAGTTCTCAGACATCGGGCTCAATCCCAAAAAAGGTCAAGTGTCTTTCCAATATATACAAAGAGACACATCTCTGTGGCAGAGAAAGACAACATATGATTGTCAAGGATTGTTTTTGCATACTTGTAAATTCAGGCTGTGGATTTTTAGTAATTAAAGACTTCGTGTTAAGTAAAAAAGTAGAAAGACGTTTGATTTAAAAACGTGTCATTGATAACATGCTCATTAATGCAACAAATTCTGTGAACACCAGCTATAAGCAAAGTATTTACAAGACTGCAGGCAGCTCTGATCATCCATGACAAATGTGGACACAGGCTGTGTTTTGCTGTGATCATTTTATCTTTGATTTACAATGCCTATCACAATGCCTAACATATAATACATGGCCACTCAATGTTTGTGTAATATACTGACTAAATGAATAAAGAGTTAGCGTATGTTATGTAGAAAAATTATACTCTGTAGTTTCAACGTACATTAAATAAACCTGAATTCACTCAAATATCTAACTCTTATAAATAAATGCAAGTACCTGGCAGCTCATTTAAAAAGCTGTAGTGGAACTGAACACATACAAAGTAAATTTTATCACAGGTAGAAACATGTGCATGATCCTGATTTCTTGTCTAAAAAAGATACTGAATGCAGGCATTTCCTCTTTCTCCTCTGGATCGGCAGTCAGACTCACTCACGGACCATTGGCTCGTGAATAGCAATGCACACTTATTTTGCATTTTCAAGTAGGACTGTTTCATAAGTGTTTATATTATAAGTGTATTCAGTCATTTCTTTTTTCCTCTGGTGTGATAGTTCCATGCATTTTAGCCAGACAGACTCAAGAGAATTTCCTTTTAAACTCAGGTTCTTTTATCAATATATTTTTTTCATTAAAAGTATTTCTCCTTTTTAGTAATATAGGGTTATCTGAATGGTTAGTATGTGCTCATAAGGTCAAATGCATTTACTCTACACATAAAATAAAGATTAATTTTATTTTTAATGAACATGTCAACAACTTGAGATGACTTAATTATAAAATACCTGCACTGATTTTTGTGTTTTGGTTTAGTTCTCAATGGAAACATGAAAACAAAAGTATCCATAAAAATCTACAAATTTCTAATAGAAACTTGCATCAGTTTTAAGTATTTATCTAAAATGGCTGGAATAATTTGATTCAGTCCCTGAAAACATGGCTCACAGTTTTATGCAAGATGAGGAAAATATGGGAGTTTTTAATATTGGAAAGATAAGGAAAATACAAAGCAAATTTTAATATTTACTCTTGATTTTCTGATAAGTGATAATTTAGGAATTCAAAGGTCATGTAGGCTACATTCATTATAAATATTCTACTTTTATTTCTTCATAGCTTCCTATTTTTCAATCATTCATATGAAATTATTCATAACGATTTAATGCGTTGGATAGGAGGTATTTTCTCATTCTATTTCTGACAAACACCTTCAAAGCTCATATACCATAGATATCAACAGAGGAAGCGAAATGAAATGGGACTAGAGAAAAAATAAAAGAGCAGCACTCTTAAATCAAACAGTGCAGAGAGGTGAATGATTGAGTTCATGAATATCTCAAAAATCCCCTTAGAATTCTTCTCTTAAGTCCAAGTCTATCTTTAGGCCTAGTCCAAATGAAAAGCAAACAAAGACACAAGAGAAATAAAACCTTCTGCTAGTAATTGTTAAATGATCATCTGGTAGAGATAGAGATGACTCACTTGGTGTATTGGCTTTTAAACAACTATGAGAAAACATCCCTCCTACTGGCTGTTTTTCCCTTTAGCTATTGTTTGCTTCCCCTCTTACCTGATAGGTGCACCTTTGGCCTGTGCTGGTCTCAGTAATACAGTTATTGTGGTGGCAGTTTCATTGAGAGAGGCATCAACTCCTTCATAGTCAGGCAAAGTTGGAGCTGGTAAGTGATTAATGACAAAAAGTTTTCAATCAATTAAGAGAAATATGTCATAATTCAGGTTAAATAAATGATGGTGACTGAGGAAAAAAATCAACTTAATATTTTGTAGAACACTATATGCCAGTGAATGTTAACCCTGGAAACCCAAGGCAGCAGAAGGCCAAGAGTTATAGAAATTTAAATAATAACTTGGCGACTTGTGACACACTCCAAACACTTTGGGAAGACGCTTTAGGTTTCAGTTCCCCGAGGCCTTGGAATAAACAATGATGGGAGGAGATAAAGGTGGTAACAGTTGAGACTCTGGGAGCCCAGGTTACAGAGCTGCACCTGGAGATGTGGTGATAGGAAGGGCAGGACCTGAGGTAAAGGCTGCCTGAGAGGAAGTGCCCTTCATGATCTAATGGCTGTAGAATGACCCCATGTTAGTATCTGGGCCTATTTCACTATTCTGGTTACAATGGAAACATATCAAGGAGGTGTGATGAATGAGTGAAACACTAGTTTTTATTTACCACACACTGGCATGTCAGTCACTAAAGAAGAAACATACATTTTCAAAATATTTGATATTGTTGGGAGGAGAGGGGGATTTCCTTCTCAAACTGGTTGAAAAAGTAGCCTCAGTGGCTTTTAATAATTTCTATGTAGAAAGATATTTAAGGGAGTATATAATCTGTGAAATGTATACATTATCAGAATAACAAAACACATGGTATCGAATAGATTTTTAAAGTATTTCATTCATTTATTGAACATTTAGTGAATACTATAAATATAAAGGAAAAAAATGTGGTCTCTTATATTTATAGAATTAAAAGGAGGGTAACACAGCTTACAAAGAATGAGAGGCATAAAAAATTAATAGCAAAATATTAGGTGACCAGGAGAGGAACACACTTTGTTAAAACAGTGTTTTCCAAATGAGATTAGAAGCACTTCTTAGAGGCTTCTTAAAATATAAATTGTTGCCCTTCTCCCCTGATTCAGTGGGTCTGGGGAGGGGCCTGATAATGGGTCTTCTAGAGACTTTCCACATGACCTTGATGGGGTTGGTCTGGGACTACACGTGGAGAACCACTACTCTAAACTAGTGTCGGGAGTTGGGAATATCAAACAGGGTTTAGGTGGTCCTTAAACTGAATGTTAAAAGAGTAAAAACTCATCAGAATGAGCAAGTATAGAAAAAATTCCAGAAAGAAAACAGTACGTTTGAATAGACCTAACATGAAATGACAAGCTGTGTTCTAACAGCTATAAGCAGTTTATTACACCTGGAACTTTGTGTTCATAAGTGGGAGTGCAGGATGGAAGGAGCTATACAGTGAATAGCCACAAATTCCAACCATGCATGGATTTGGGGCTTTATCCCAGTAGATGTAATACATTAGACTTTGGAAGAAAAATTTAAGAAGGAAATATATACTGCATAAAGACCAATATAAAAATACACTGAAGCAATGTAAGTCTGAAGGCAAATATACTACTTAGCAAGGTATTTCAATGATCTGTTTAAAATAGGGTCCAGATAGAAAGAAAGGAATAGTGACATTAAAAAAGGGAAAATTATCTGAGACTTATTTAGGAAATAAAATCAATAGATATTATATACATAATATGTATATGGGGTATATATATATAATATTATATACATACACCCATATAAAAATCATATCTCTAAGCATCATTCTTCCAATAACTTGATTTC
Organism: Mormoops blainvillei; assembly: GCA_004026545.1. Lineage (NCBI taxonomy): Eukaryota > Metazoa > Chordata > Mammalia > Chiroptera > Mormoopidae > Mormoops > Mormoops blainvillei. The sequence continues at coordinate 984,719 of PVJD01000012.1, forward strand.
ATATTTATTTGAAGTACTTTTAAAATACTGAGGAAAAGAATCATTGGACTCAATGGATAAATTACAATAAGTTACCTTGAAAGTTCAAGTGATTCTTAGGACCACAACCATAAATTTTACCAGCATGGGCTTGATTACTATGTGTTCCTAAAATACAGTGATTGCACCAAGTTTTTAAAGTTCAAACCCTAGTATCCATGTACATAGGTTATTTTAAATGAAAGTGCATAATTACGTAAATGATGCAGACTGGTGCAGCCACTGTGGAAAACAGTATGGAGTTCCCTCAAAAAACTAAAAATGGAACTGTTTTTTGGCCTGGCAATTCCGCTGCTGGGATTATACCCTAAGAATCCTGAAACGGCAAACCAAAAGAACCTATGCACCCCAGTGTTCATAGCAGCACAATTTACAATAGCCAAGTGCTGGAAACAAAGTGCCCATCAGTAAATGAGTGGACTGAAAAACTGTGGTATATTCACATAATGGAATACTATGCAGTAGAAAGATAGAAGGAACTCCTACCCTTTGCAACAGCATGGATGGCACTGGACAGCATTATGCTAAGTGAAATAACCCAGGCGGTGAAAGACAGATACCATATGATCTCACCTATAAGTGTAACCTAATAACAAAACCAACAAATGAGCAAAATAAAACCAGAGACATGGAAATAAAGAACAGACTGACCATAACCAGGGGGGTTGGGGGAGGGGGATAATGGTGGGGTGGAGAAGAGGAAGGGTCATCAAGGAACATGTAATAAAGGACCAATGACAAAGACAGAGGTGGGGTGGGGGGACTGAATGTGGGAGGTGTGGGGGGGTGAGGCAGGGGGGAGTAACAGAGACAACTGTAATTGAACACCAATAAAAAAACATAAAATATAATATAAAAAAGATATATTAAAAGAAAGTCTTCAAGCTGGTTTATAGATGCTAATCAATGACATAAAATATATAAAAGTACACAATACTCTAATAAAGATGATAAACAGTTATAATTTGAAAACTATAACTACAAAAATAATTCAATGAAAATGTTAAGTGAGTGTTTGGTCTTTAATTATAAATTTTCTATTCAATAAAATATGTGTCAGAACCATAAGGAATTATGGCTCTCAATAACACCCATTTGTTCAATGCTATCAGTTTTACAAATAATGGAAATTTTATAGATATCTCTGTTGAAGGATCTTATCCATCTATAACACCACTGCTAATTCTAGAGGGTGGGAAACATGTCTCACTATGTCATATCATCAAGCCATATTTTCTAGTAAAGTGACAACAAATATTTTAAAGAAAACATCATTCATACAGAATAGTTAATTTTTTATGATACAAAATTTTAAAGTTTCATATCATATTTAAACCTTTCCAAATAAAATTTTAGACTTAAAAAGGTTTAAAGTATATAGCTTTCTTTTGATACATAAAATACGTAAAATGTTACCAACTGAGAACAATGGTGGAAAATTTTTAATGATCTGTTATATCCCTATTATATGCTGATAGGACTATAATGAAAATAAACGTAATGAAACAGAAAGAATTTTAATATATTAAGTGGTTGATATTTTTCAATTTTAACTCCAGTTACATGTAAATATATACTCATTTTACTAATCGTAAGCAAATAATATGTAGCATTATATAAACTGTGGCAGATGTGGGGTATTTTACAACGCTAATTCCTGCTCCCCCCAAAAAAAATTAAGGTTTAATTGGTGACTTGACTGAAGAAGTCACATCTGTAAAGAATCTAGTCAAATGCAAGATATGAAATTTTGAGCATAACATAATAAAAATTTAATCGTATTTATCAACCTAACACATTGTCACTGTGAAATGTAGATGAATTCACATGACATTGCTAAGAAAAATAAAAGGTCATATTTGTTTAAAATGATCAGAATGTCAGTAAAAATGGAACAGAGAGACAAGGAATGTGATAATAAAATAGTAGAGAAAGGATCATCTACCATCCTGTGATAAAATCATTTACAGTAAAGATCTGATACCATAATAATGATCAACTCCTCAAAATTATTATAACCCTATTAGCATATATAATGAACTCTGAAAGATTTCTAATAAAGATATTATGTAATGTTTAAAAAGACCACTGTCAATTAAAACTGGGCATGGACCTATAACCAAGAGTAACTGAATTCAAATAATTATTTAAAGTGACTTCAATCATGAATAACAACATTAAAGATTCAGTAAGTGAGACAAACTAAACTCCATGTAGTTGTGAATCTCTATGACATACTGACACAATCCAATTCTATAGTCATTTGCATACCCGAGATATTGGTCGTCACATTGATGGCTGTGGCTGGCCCAAAGCCTTTGACGGTGCTGGCTCTTATGAAAAACTGGTATGTGGTTCCAGGATGGAGATGCATAAAGACATGGTGTGTACTGTTCCATAAATTTGATACAGTCTGTGGAGGTCCAGCCACTGGAACTGCGGGATCAAAAGATCTGATGCTGCTGTAGCTAACCTGTTTTAAGAAATAGATTTCCTATTACATACCCAATATAATTCATAATAAATTTTAAATAGATACTTTTAAGTAAGATAGAATTCAAGGGCATCTCTGTGGAGCAAGTCACTTTTTTTATCACTTCTTTTCCTTCTCATTTTCATATGATTATATTCTGTATCTCTTGTCTATATTATTGGGGCAATATAGATCTATTTTCTTTTATCAAAAATTAATTAATGTACTTGAGTATGAATACATAATCTTATGTTATATATTTTAATGCATATGAAATACAGAACATATTCAACAAATATTTGTTTTAATTAACTTAATCTATTCTTTGTCCAAGTTACATAAATTTCCTGTAACTAGTATTCAAGTATGCTGATATAGTCACAAATTATAAGACAGCACTAGCGATTCTCGTTCCCATGATGCACTCTGTAGCCACTAGCAATTTAAGCATTTTATTTTTTAATCAACATTGACTATGCAGGAATATAATTATATATTTGAACAATCACAATGATTCTTTCCTTCCTTCTTTTAAAATATTATAATTAAAAATAAGATCATTTATATTCTAAGTTTAAATATAGTCAAGTGTATAAGATTTGGGTTTTTTATTTTTTATATTAATCTATTACTATGAAAAAACTGACATTCAATGGTCTTCCCTAAATCACAGTATGAAATAAGCTTCTCAATTTTATCAAAATTCATTCTTTACAATCATCAAGTCTGCTTGAAAAAGATCAATCCTGCTTTTATAAAACAACCACACACAAAAAACCCACATGCATTTACTTTAAGCATTTGAAATTCTAGGTGTCATGTATTTGTTTTGATGCTACATTTTGGAATCAAGAAATGCCAAATTAAAAGAGAGGAAAAATAATAACGATTTTAATCCCTTAATCCTTATTTATTTTCCCCCTTATTTCCCTCTAACCATTTCCTTTTACTCTCCCTTTAATCCACATTTCAATTAACTTCCTTGTTCTCCCAATACCTCATATTGAGTGATGATTCCATTTGGATCCAAAGGTTCCTTCCAGTTCAAGAAAATCTTATTTTCAAAGGAAGTTCCTTGAAGAGAATTGACTGGTACAGGGCCAGGCACTACAAATACATGCATTTTGTTTATAAGAAGGCTTAGATCAAAAACAGAAAAAGTAAATTATGTGAGCTAGACAACCAAATTAAAAATACATAAAATAAATAAAACATATGTCCTTAAAAGAAAATAATCTATAATCTAAATAATCTAAAGTCAGTTTTCTGACTTTAATAAATGTAAGTTTAAAGTAAGTCTATAAACTTCTAATTCAGAAAATGTACAACTGCAAAGTTATTTTTATTCCAAGAATATTCTATCACTTAGCTGAGTAAATTGGGTAGTCTAGTTTACTCTGTTTTATACCTCTAATAACATGAAAATCTCACTTGTAATTTGTCTCATGAACAGAGCTGTATTTCCCTGAAAGACATTTTGAAGATTATAAGCCCCAAGTCTCTATAAACAAAGTTCATAAAATAGTGAAACATAATAATTAATGCTCCTTAGACTCTAAAGTGAAATCACATAGTAGCATTAAGCTTTTTACCAGATAAGAAAACAGAGCTCAGTTCTTCACCTTCACCTGTGAGGTGAAGGGCAGTGACCTTCACCTGTCTGAAGTCATTTAATTAGAAGACAAGACAATCATGACTCAGACTCAGGTACATAGGACGCTTGGCACTCTTTTAAAAAGTTGCCAAACTGTAAGCCTATTACCCAAGTTCCTGATCTGTCAAGCCCATCACAAGGAAAAGGGAATGGCATAAACTGGGATTGTGTAGGGGACTGTGTCAGCTGACTACTCAGCACCTCTTCTTCTTCTTGAAAAGAATCCCAGTTCTGCTCAATTATCCATCCATCTTTCACACAATCCATGTGACTAAGGAAGCTTACCAGTTTCTAACTCTGAGCATAGATTCTGATAGGTCAAAACAAATCAAGGGATAACATTTTCCTGGTGTTCTAACTGATCACAGGGTAGGCATATACTCTAAACTGCCTCGACCAGATTAAATGAAAGCATTCATATTCCATGTTTAAGGAAGACATCCCTCCCTCGCTCTCCCTTCTCTCCCCCCACCTCTCTATCTTTCTCTCTCTCTCCTTTTCTCCTAATGCATGAAATAAAAGACACAACTTTTCCCAGTTTCTATTGGCAATTATCTTGTGACCAGGAGAACTAGTCCAAAGATGAAACAAAGCACAGATTGCTTATCACAGATACGAAGACAACTTGGCTTCTTTGATATTTGTGAGCCATGGAGTCACTCAACTCTGAAGCTTACCCTACTTATGGACATATAAGATACTAAATGTTGTATTTATTTTTTTAAAAAGAAATACCCATTAACAGTCAATCTGACTTTTATAGTTATATTATTAAATTTCTATAATTAAAAATGAAACATTAATTACATTTTTAAAAACTGCTAAGATAAATAGGTTAAAATATCATTTTTACTTCAGTCTTTTAAATGAAATTCACTTTTTCAAAGCCAAGAATCAAATCATTTTATAACACCACACTTGCTTAGAACTCATCAATCCACATTAACTAATTTTGAAGAGTTTCTAGGTATGACAAGATTTAAGGGACCTTCATTCCTGTCCTTATTTGCAAATGTCATTTATTAACAATACCCATGGGCAGCAATGAATGATGTGTCAGCTTCTATTGACAAAATATGACACAAGATACTTTTGTTATTGTATATATTTATTCTATGTATTTTATTCAAATATGTAGCTACTATTTACTCACATATTCAGTTTCTTATTCTACTAATGTTTAAAACTATATCCTCTCCATCCTATTTTGCTTAAAAATGTGTTTTGTTTGAAAATATTCACCTAATGCTGGGCAAGTTTAGTTTTTAATTAATATTTTTCCTTAATATAATATTTCAGTGAATTTCACACATGACATTATGTAGAAATGTAGTTTCAGAGTATAAAGCAATTTTGTGAGGATTGAAATAAATTAAAAATCACTGGATCAAAGGAAATACATTGCATTGTGGCTAGCACCATCAAGAAATTCTGAATGATATGTCAAAAGAGTACGATTTATTTCAATCTACAAGGAGATGATGAATGATGTTATGACCTCTGGGACAGCTAGCATAATTTGGTACATTAATAATAAATTCATAAAGGAAAGAAACCCACAGTAAACAGAAAAGATGCCACCGCTAAATTTCAGATGATCTGTTCATGTACCTGTCAGCTGAGGGCTCAGGGAGAAGTTAACCAAAGGCATTCAGCACCTCCACCCCACTCTCCCCCCACCCCAGTCCACAGTATTGGCATAGACTATGTATAGGTCCCTATACGCAGCCTGGGGCATCTATTGAGACTGCCAGGGACATTCGTTTGTTTTTCTGGAGAGTACCTGTTGTTTCCATTCTACTCAAATGATATAAGCTTATGATTGTAATTAAGGAAAAAATATTATCTTCACCTTTCCATACCTCATATATAGAATGTGGTTATTGGGGGAAGGAGGAGGCAAAAGACCAATTAATGACTGAATTTTTATATGATGGTATATAATTAGTACCTGTGTTCACCAAACACAATTTGGTCCATAAATACTATAAAACGGAATGGATATATTTTAAATTGTTCACAAATAGGGATAGGTTTAAATGTTTGCATAATTCTGCATTGAGAGGAGGTAGAATTGGAGAATAGTCTCGCTAGAATGTGTGTATTTCTCCACTCTTTTAAAGCCTGTTTGACTTTTTCAAGTACCTAAGGTCATATTTGTAAGAGGGAAAAGTCTGTGGGAAAATTATGGCCAAGAGAGTGTCATACGCTGCTCTTGCAGTGGGACAAGTATAGTAGACAAAGGAAAACTGCAGAGGCAACAGGTATACTGTATTCACTGACTTTCTACAATTGAAGGGAGACAATGTCTTTCCATATACACATGTCTAGATGTACCTAAAATTTATATACATACAACACAGAGTCACGAAGGCCATCATCACGGCGGTTTTCACATTTCTGTGACTGTCACTTCACATTCCCACATCAACAACTTTTAATGGAAAGAAAATGCTGACTTTTATTCCCCTGCCTGTGATTAACTTGAGAGCTGTTTCAGCTAAATTTTTTTGCATATAAGAAAGTCCTTTAAAATATAACTCTCAAAATGGAAAAGAGAAAAAATAATAAATGTAGGTGGGTCAAGTTTATATTAAATAAGCGTTACAACCTTTAAAATATAATAAATGTATACTTAAAAATAGCTTTGTATTAGCAAAAAAAAAACTGTCTCTAAACCAGGTTTTTCTGCTGAATTAACTTTTTAATATTGATTTTTATCAATGCTGGAAAAAATGAAAACAAAATCTCATACAAAAACTTCTACCCATGCATTAAAAAAATGTATGTAATAAATTAAATATAAATTCTACCTTAGGGTTCTGGTGGGAAATCATTCTAGCTTTGCTGTCATGATTTATGAATGTTCCCCAGAATTCTTTTCATGAAATTATATTCTTTTATTAGGTGGCTGATAATTTATTCCTCTTCTATGTATACAGGACAGCGATAATTTAGTAAGACAGACTTAATTAGATCATCATAATACATGGATGTTCACCATAGACCACAATGTAGATATTCTGTGCCCCCCTCAGGACCACTGAGACACATCAAGCATTCTGTGTAGAAACTGGAACACACATGGATGGATCTGAAAACTAAGTTACTTGGAAATATGTCACAGAAAGTTTGTACTTCAATCGTTCAGTCTTACAGAGAAAGCAAAAGGACAAAAACCTGGTATAGTACAAGGAATTAGTTCTTGATCATACTTTGAAGTAATTTCAAAGGTCCAGAGGTTAATATAAAATTAGGATAGAAAATATTATTGAAATGAGAATAAATAATGCCATTTTACTTTTATAAAACTGTTTCTGGATAGAAAAAAATTATACACAGTCAGGAGTTTGATCAATTTAGGGAATAATTTAAAATTTTACAACAATTTACTTCCTGATTATTAACCTAGTCACATGTAGATTCTAACGTATTTTAACGTATTTTAAAATACGTTAAAAAAATTAAAACAATATGAAAAACATTATATAAGCCTGCCTGCATTCTTTGGTTTGTGGGAAAGAAGGGTAAGTTAAAAAATGATAGCAAAGGGTGACATCAAAATTCATGATAATGTAGAGAGTGAATGACTACAGAGCACAAAACTCATGTAATTTGGTTAAAAATGACCAATTGAGGAGTCATTTTAAAAATTTACATGTAGGCAATAAAACATGTGAGTACATTTTTATCACTAAAAACATGGGTTACAAAATGTCTAGTATAATTCAGACTTTTTGCTTTTTATCCCACTTTATGAAATGAGACGGAGATTTTTTCAAGACTTTGGAAACTATGCACAGATTCCCCATTTCGCACTTGTAACATTACTGTACTAGCCGTTCTTTCTTGCATCAGCATGTGTTGAGTGTGTATGGGGGAGTGACATGAATGTTTGTGTGTTTATTATAGCAGCGTTTGTTTAAAATATTGTAAATGCTTCAATTAGGTCCAAATTCAAACATGACAACTAAGGTAATCATGTCTGATTACTTCAAAAATGGAAAAAAGTATATTTATCCTTCAGTCTTAGGTTAATTTTAGATGTTTTAGGATTAAGAGAATAACCCCATGCATAATTTTTGGACAATATTAATGGTTTCCTTCAAAGTCTGAGCTAAACGAGGTTAAAGCGCTCTTATTTCCCTTTATTACAACAAAACAACAGGACAGACCAGGGTCATTTAGGTTTCTCAGAGTGATAAGGAAAATATCTAGAAACTGTGGTATATTGACATATTGTGTGGCGATCTCATACTTGGTAGGCATCAAACACCTAAACCTAACATTCAGAAATTGAGGGGAATGGGAACCACTCATGTGTAAATTCACTATAGAGCACTTTGCCCCCTACATACTTTTACTCAAAAACTTTTTTGAAAATAAAATATCTATAATAAAAGACTATATTATTGTTATTACTAGAATATTATCATTTGTACACATTTTTCTATAGGATACATATTTGTTTTATAAGAAACTATTCATATTCTCATTGACATAGTGCTACAGCAGGTGTGTGTACATATTGTAATATTAATATAAATGCTTGTTCCTATTACTTTATGATTCAGAAGTTTCACATAGAAATTGGGGAAAATATAATTCAATTATTTGGGTGGTAATGAGGTAGATAAAAGATGAAAGTTGACCAATATCTGATTAGGGTATTTATTTAGACTTAAAGGTGGGAGCTTTTGCTTTCTTTTATATTCAGACTTTCATAATGCCATATAAAAATGAAAAGAATGGATGAATAGGGATGTTTTCAAATGTTAAGGTAAATGAAAGCTATTGTTGGCTAGTAAAATGCAAAAGACTAAATTAATAATTAAGTGCATTTCACCCATAGGTAATCGATATATTGCCATGAATAGTGAAAACTATTTTTGAACATTTGATAAAGAAAACTTTATTTACACTGTCAGTGCCATTGCCACTTCTCTTACACTGTATGAAAACAGAACACAGCAGGGGTTCATCTCATCTAGTATTTGATGGTACTCTGAAGACTATTAAGCTTTTTTGTTAAAGGCAAACTATTTCCAAAGTTAACCTTATTAAGAGCATTCAGCAGATTTCAGAATCCAATTCAATTGTCGGTACTCTAGGAAGAAACTGTAGGCATTTACATAATTTGTGCTATATAATCCCCCTTTTTAAAAGTAGCAAAAACAGGAGCATACCGTCTTCATCAGTTTGAATGATTGTCTCTTCACTCTCCTTCCTGCCCTCTGGATTGGTCAGGATCATCTTGAGGCTGACGTTTGTATAAGGTGGCAGATGGTTCACAACATGCTGAGGAGCTTTGGGGTCCATGTCCAAACAATCTGCCTTGCTCTCGTTGTGACCACGGAAATAATGGTAGCAGATAGTGACATTAAAAGTATGGCACCGCGTTATGTTGTAACCCAAGGATTCCCAGTCGACAGCAATGCGCCTTGCCTGGATCTCGGCAATCTTCAAAGTCTTTGGGGTTCGCATGGGTTCTGAAGAATAAGTCGAAGACATAGATAGTTGTCAACTTTACTATAAATAATCTTGTAAAAATAAAACACCGATTATGACATATGTGTAAACCAGGAAAATTCAGAACTCATATTTTATTCTTTACTTACTCATGATTTTATTCATGCAGATTTTGGTGAAGGTTTATAATTTAACAACAGGAAAATAAGAGAAATGTAAAATGTCAACAATCCATAGTACTTAGGAACATGGTGAAAAACAAAAATCTGAAAATGTAGGCAAGATGCCTTTATAGTTGCTGCTGTTATTACTGCCCAATTCCCCATCTTTTCTTTTGTCAATATTGAGCAAGTGAATTAGCTAATATATCATAATGGATAAAAGTCAACATGTTCTGCTCTATGATTTGTCATGTCACCAAGCTATGCCGTATCCTAATTAGTCTAATTGTAACATAAACTACCACTTGCAAAAAATGACACAGATATTAATTAACATTTATTACTTCAGTAATGATATTGTTCATCAAAGCAGAAAAATATTTGAAAAAAACTGCAAGAACACATGTGGATATTCACATTGTCATCTGTGCTTCTTGATCTCTTTCTATCTTTTTCTAGGAAATACTCAGGTCTGACAATCAATTCATGGTCACCCAAACCAAACTGGAAGGTGAATATTCATTCAGTTGGAAAATGCTGGCAGAGCTAAACACTACAAAGACGTGAGTCCATCCATCACTGTTTCCCAAGTGTATTCTTTCCTCATGCAAGACTAACTTTAATCGTCTAACTTAATCAAAATAATTACTCTATGAAAATCATGGCCATGGCAAAGACTATACAGTAAACAAACCAGTACACAGCGCACTTTATTACATTGTTTTGACAAGGAGATTAAAGTCAAGGCCAAGGTCAAGGCCTTGCTGGGGCGTCCCTTAACTCACCACAGATATTCACTGTTTTTGATAAATGGAAATCAGTAGGGGAAAAAGAAAAAAAAGTAAGTAATTTTTAAAAAACCCAATTTGATGTGTTTTTATAAATTTTGATTTTTGAGATTAAAATTTCAGTTATATAAAAATCATCAGCATTGTACACAGATAGCAAGTCCCAATTGAAATTCCAGTTCAATGTATTTAAGGTGTGATCTGCAATAACACTGTGGTGGCCATTTAGTTAAAAACCTGAAATTTACAAAAATACATATATTTATACATGCAAATTAACCTTTGGTAGAATCTAAATGCTTAGGTTTTAAATGCTATTTTCCAGTTTTCTGATTGTTCATAGTGTTAAATCTTTCTGTTTTATCACTTTTGTTGCATGTGTTTTACCTTAAACACTCTAAGTAGGCTGGAATAAAGATGTGGCTCTTTGATTATTTAAAAAAATTCTTTATATATGTAGCTCTGTGATAACATCTGTCTTACCAGGTACAATGGATCCTTTCAGCTGAGCAGAGTTAGGCTAAAAACAGTCTCCAGCCCCACTGCCTACCAGCCGACCAGGCAGCCCTAAGTTTCCCAGGTAGACTGTGATTTTGCTGCCTCTGGGCAACAAGCACACACAATTTAGTGGCCACGGTTAGGTTAGTCCATACTTTGCTCTACAAGTATCTATAATAAGAAAGTGAGATTTCCCCAGAAGATATGTGGAGTGCATGAATGAAGATCTCCCATACAGTAATGAATAAATATTTACTCCTCTGTTCAGTTTTTTTGAATTAATGCACTTGTTTTCATACATTCCTCCTTTTAATTCTGACATCTTCCCTCATTATGAATTTTTCTTTTTCCAAGTAATCACTCTCTCTCATTCAACTTTTCATTTATTCCCACAATTCCATTTGCACTTACCCTGCATTCTATACAACTTTAAAAGCATACCAAGGTGGCTTTCACACTGTGAAGACAAAGCAGCTTTACACCCTTAATTCTAACACTTTTAAAGGAGTTTTCAAAAGATATATTTATTACATATTATGTAAAAAGTGCATAGGGTTTACTTGGTGCAAAAAAATTTGATCTGGTGTATTTAAATGTTGCTTACTTTGACAATCATTAACTACATTAAAAACTCTCATTTAAAAATCAGGAGAAGATAGCTTTATAAATCCTATACACGTGTGTATAAACCACCATCATAGCTTCAGTAACCAATACTTTATTAACTGACATAGAAAAACAAAGTCTTGTGGAAAGAAGTGGTTTTCAATTAGATAAAGAATCATTCTACAAAGTCAATATGGTATTTAAAAGCTCTATTTTCTCAATGCCTTGAATAAATGCTGAAAACTTCCATTATTACTAAAATAGTAACTTGAAATATAATTTTACTCTCCCCTCAGGGCAGTATTTAGAAACACATATACAAAATAAACACACATATAACATGTACATATATACTTATTGATACATACACATGATAAGCACTCTGCTATGCAATTCCTCTGAACTCTTATTAGGTCTCAAATGAGCTGACAAGTACCTGCACTGAAATTTTTATATTAGAATCTTTATAAATAGCAGAGACTTGAGACTGTTCTACTATTAATAAATTCATTTTAAAAATTCTACCAAAATATTAAATAAAATTACCTACATTTCTCACCCTGATCCATTATTTCTTGTGCTTCATCAATAATTGCCTTGTATTTGTGAGATAATACATAAATTTAAAAATGTAACTTTCTAAATTGAAATAAATACTTAAATTGTCATAGAACACCTAGAAGCAGAAGGATACTGCCTGTAACCCACTATCTTCTATAGAGGATGGGCATAAGTGCTGTTTTAAGGATTAAATAGTTTTAAGAAATGACCTAGAGTGGCGAATGTTACATAGAGACACAACAGGAAACAGTATTTATAACCAACACTAATAAACATAAGGAAGGTAAAGAAACAGAGACCAACACACTATCTGTCGAGTGTTTTGAAATGTACCAAATATTCTCTCATTTTCCAAGTTTTTGACTTTCCACATTAAAATTTTCATTAGGTATCCTATATATGTGATTTTGTAAAAACAATTCTCTCTCATTCTTCGCTTTCTTGGTAAAAGAAAACTTGGAAAAGAAATAAGTAAAAAAAAATTTGAGGCAAAATTCTGGCAAAAATTTGGGAAGAAATACAGCAAAGAAAGTAAGTGTCATTTAGCAAAGGTTCATATTCAAATATTTTGAAGCCTTGGCCTGTGTGGCTCCATTGGAGCATCGGCCAGGAGGCAGAAAGTTCGCAGGTTTGGACTCCCATTTGGGGAGTGTGTGAGAAGGAGGCAACCGATCAATGTTCTCTCTCACATTGTTTCTCTCTCTCTCTCTGTCTCTCTCTCAAAGTAATGAGAATGTCCTCAGGTGAGGATAAAAATAATAATAATTAAAAAGTAATAAAACATTTCAAACAACTAATCTATTAAGAAACAAAAACACATTACTTATTATATAAATTATATAATACCAGACACTGTGCAGAATACTAATGTGAATAAAACAATGACGGATCTCAAAGAGCTTAACATTTATTTAGTAAAAATGATGTCATGAAAAAATACATATGTAATTAAAACATATGACATAAGTGGTATATAAATGGAATAATATACTAAAGCAATTCAAGAGGAAGAAATAACCTCCACCTGTCAAAGGGAGGGGACATTTGCATTATGTCTCAATGAATAAAGACAAGATTTATAGACATAGTTTGGGTAAGTATTACACAAGCAGGAGAAACAGAAAGAATAAATACGTTGAACACAATTGGGAAAAATATATAATCCCATTCGGCCGCTGTACCAGTTACTTAGTAGACTATGTAGAAAACTATTATTGGGAAAACTTTGGATATCATGGTAAGAAATTTAACTTGATGTAATAGGTTATGGAAAGTCTCTTAGCATATAATTAATATAATCAAACAATTGCTTTAGAAAAATTAATTTACAGGTCCTGTCAAGTGTGCAGAGACTAGAGATAGAGAAATCCAAAGACTGCAATATGTTAGGGGAAAATAAGGGGTTAAGAAGGAATGTGATGTCAGAGGAGACTGAAGGTAGCTTCATATTAGAAATTGCTAAATCAAGAAGAGCTTAAAGTTAAGATGATAAAAAAAAATCATGAAATTAAACTTCCTAGACCGTTCTACCTTTTGAACCCTGGTGTGTTCCATAAGTATTTACACTAATCCAATTTCCCCCCTAACTCATCAATCAGGGGGTTCAAATCTATGATATAAGACCTAACTAAGGACAACAGCATAGGAATTAGGATTTTTAAGGCCACATGTGATATTCTTGGAGAAGGGGGAATGGGGGAGAGGAACATTAAAAACCTGATAAAAAACTGGTACTATAAGTAAAATCTCACTCTTTCTCATTCTGTCCTTTAAATGATTAAACATAGCTCCTCTTGTTCAGTGTCTGTCCTGCGTACAGATGTGCACCAAAACTGGTATAAAGTTCTCATTCATTCATTCCTAAAAAATCCTAGGACAAGGCAACATGAACAAACAAAACCTGTTGACTTTGAGTCACCTCTCAACAGCAAGATGATTTATAAGTGGTTCTGGACACCCGATAAAGGAAGTTCAATTTTTTGGTATTCACGAAACAACATGCGACATGATAGGTCAACATCTATATCCTTTTGTAGTGATAATCTCTAGTTATTCTGAAAGAACTGTGAAAACAAAAGCTTTAGCAGCTACAAGAGAATCGAGGGCAGGGATCATATTTCCCTAGAATCAGTTTTTAATAATAAAACTTATTATCCAGCTGTCAGTCAGAGAAAGACAGAAGATGTCCCAAGCCTCATGCCAAGAAAAAAGAAAGATCTTGTCAAAGCTGTACACAAACTGAGAACACTGACTCATGACAGGAGCTGGTGCTCCTGGCTGCTTTTTTCATCAAAAAACCTAGAAGCTGACTGCAAAGCACAATTTCCATTCCATTGATCAAAACAAATACAAGGAAAGTGAATTTCCTGACTGCCAGAGAAAATATGTGTTAGTGTAAAACAAAAAATAATGGAGATAAAATTTTTGAACACAGGTAAATTTTAAAAAGGAAAAAGGAAAAAAAATGGCATCCCTTGGGGCATGAAAAAAACATAAGGTCTTCGGAAGGTATTCTTTTCCTTTTCTTTATTGACGCTTTGCATTTTTATTATTTGGCCCATGGTAAGATTTGAGAATAATCAAGGTTTTGCACTGTACATCTTTTCAATCTTATAACATCATTAGCCTTGCCAAAAAGATTTCATCTCTGCTCCCATGGGTCAGATTGAGTTAATGATAAGTTGGTGAGATGACTTGATTAGTGCTGTAACATGAGGGAGCCTCAGGTCCAGGAATAATCGCGAGCCAACTGTCAGCTCTTCTGGCTTTATGGCTATGTTGTTGAAATGACATGCTTGGGCTCAGGGGATATAAAGTGACAGAGGGTGCAAGGCTCACTCAGCTCTCCTGCAGCCACAGAAATATTTAGCCAGTACCATCAGAACAGCACTAAGCACATAAAAAATTAAAGCAAAACACGTCATCTTCACTGCTCTCAAGAACCTTACTGAAGTTCATTAAATAATTCTAGTAAACTTAACATTTGCATCCTCTCTACTATAATGCCAAGAAAATGAATTGATTTTTTAAAAACCAAAAGCAAAGTGACAAGAAAAAAACAGATAATTCTTTTTCCAAAATTTAAATCCTATTGAATGTCTTATCGTGAAATCTAATTCTCAATATATCAAACAGTTGAAATTTGGGGGCCCTTTAATGGTTTTTTATTTAACTTTTCATGTAATAATATTAGACTGGTAAGAAACATGCAATTACAATCAATGAAGCCACTTTGACTCACCTTTGATATTGCATATCCCACTCATGTTTTTTAGCAGATTATTTTCTCCTCTAAATACTTTATTCCTCTACATGTCTTTGAAATTAATACTCTTTATTGAACAGTGAATAATTTACATGACTAAGTCAAGAGGATGTTTTTATTTTTTCTTTTGCTTTGCTTTATCTTAAAACAGAGCATCTAGGTCCCACTTATGTTTTATAATTTAAATAAAAAATTAAACAGTAAAATATTCTCTATAGATAACTGCCTATATTCAGATAAAACATAAAATAGAAGAAAAGGTATTTTTTAAGTTATGAAAATAAAGAAGAGAATAATCTACTTTTCCTGTATAAACAAGTTTTGTTTTTTTATGTAAAAAAAAAAAGCAACAACACTAATCAGATGCAAAAAAAGGAGTGATTTATATATACATAATGCTAACAGAAAGTAATATGGAAAGTAGCACTCCCATATATGTATTTAAACAGATGACTTTAGAGGAGTTTATATAGCACTAAAAACAAAAACAAAAACAAAACCTCTAGAGAGGATTTTCAATACCTTATTTATCCCTAAAAAGAAGATAAATGACCCATGCCTTAAGTTGCTCTAATAAATGAGGTAAATACTTTTACCAAGCATAGGTATGCCAAGCATAGATATTGAGCCATAGTATATTCCTAGAAAATTTTATTTTCTGAACAATAAAGCAAATAATTTTAAGAATGTTTTAAGCTGAAGAGCTAATGAAATAGAACCAAAGGACCCAATTCTGTGTGGTAGTTACGATGTAATTCTTCATCTCCCTTTCTATTTACACTGTCATGTGACTGCAATTCCTCACACCAAAAAAAGTGGGGTTTATTTCCCCATCCTTTAATTTGGGGCTTCCCTTGTGACTGGTTTTGGTCAAATGAATGAGGCAAAAGTGATGGTGTGCTACTTCTCAGCGCGTAATGTATCTCAAAGTCCTGTGTGCTCCTGCTTGCCTTTACACCTCCACCATTAGTTCTAGAATGAGATACACGTGGCGCAGAGTTGAGTTGTCCCAGTTGTAAAAGCAACGGTCAGTGTAGCTGTCAATAAAGTCTATAAGGAGATTTGTGAGTTACCCAAGATCAGACAGTCCTAGCCAACAATTCCAGGGTATAAACTGTAATACATGCTTGCTTTATGCCACTGAGGAGCTCTTGTGACTAATTGTTGTTCATCATTTTGATATCATCTCTATCCTTAACTTCTTCATTTATAAATTCCATTAATATTTGTGTGAAGATTATGTCAGTGATCTCTCCACATAACAATACTTTACAAATTTTATTTCTCTTAATGGGTTGTACTGAGCCACTACATTCTTATTTAGTATTACTTAAATGCTTGACATGTGCCAGATACTGTGGTGATATAGTATATGCTTTAAAAATGATTAAATCTAACCAAGGAAGTAAAAGACATGTACTCAGAAAACTACACAACAATGAAGAAAGAAATTAAGGAAGGCACAAATGAATGGAAGCATGCGCCATGTTCATGGATTGGAAGAATTAATATCATCAAGATGTCCATACTGCCCAAAGCAATTTATACTATTCAATGCAATCCTTATCAAAATACTAATGACATATTTCACAGATATAGAACAAACATTTTGAAAATTTATATGGAATTAAAAATGACCCCGGGCACCACAGCAGTTCTGAGAAAGAAGAACAAAGCAGGAGGGATCACAATACTTTACATCAACTATATTACAAGGCCACCGCAATCAAAACAGTCTGGTGCTGGCATTAAGAACAGACACATAGATTAATGGAACAGAACAGAGAGCCCAGAAATAAACCCATGTCTCTATGGTCAATTAATATTCAACAAGGGGGGAAGAAGCATAAAACAGAGTAAAAATAGTCTCTGCAACAAATGGTGTTGGGGGATCTAGACAGCTGCATGAAAAAAATGAAACTCGAACACAAATTTACGCCACACACGAAGATAAACTCAAGATGGATAAAAGACTTAAATATAAATTGCAAAATCATAAAAGTCCTAGAGGAGAGCATAGGCCTGAAAATCTTAGATATTCCACACAGCAATATTTTCACCAACAAGACCCCTAGAGCAAGGGACATAAAGGAAAGAATAAACAAATGGGACTTCATCAAAATAAAAAGCTTCTGCACGGTTAAAGAAAACATCAGCAAAATGAAAAGGGAACCAACTGTACGGGAAAATATATTTGGCAATGATATATCAGACAAGGGTTTGATCTCCAAAATATATAAAGAACTCACATGACTCCATTCCAGGAGGACAAACAATCCAATTAAGAAATGGGCAAAGGACCTGATCAGACATTTATCCAAGGACGACATAGAGAGGGCCCAGGGAGACATGAAAGGATGCTCAGCAACACTAGTCATCAGAGAGATGCAAATTAAAACCACAATGAGGTACCACTTCACACCAGTCAGAAAGGCCATCATAAACAAATTAACAAAGAACAAGTGCTGGCGAGGATGTGGAGAAGAGGGAACCCTAGTGCACTGCTGTTGGGAATGCAGACTGGTGCAGCCACTGTGGAAAAGAGTTTGGAAGCAACTGGGAGCAACCTAAGTGTCCAATAGTAAATGAGTGGATCAAAAACTATGGTACATTTACACAGTGGAATACTACATAGCAGAAGGCAAGCAAGAGCTACTACCCTCTGAGACAGCATGGATGGAACTGGAGAGCATTATGCTAAGTGAAATAACCCAGGTGGTGAAAGACAGATACCACATGATCTCATCTATAAGTGGAACCGAATCAACAAAACAAACAAGCAAGCAGAACATAACCAGTGACATTGAAATAAAGAACATGCTGACAGTAACCAGAGGGGATGGGGGAGGGGAATAATAAGGGAAAGAAGGGCAAGGGTCATCAAGGAACATGTATAAAGGACCCATAGACAAAGCCAAAGGGGGAAATGAATGGGGGGCAGGGTGTGTGGCAGGGGAAAATGATGACAGGAAAATGGAGACAACTGAACTTGAACAACAACAAAAAAATTAAAGTGATTAAACAATTTTGGTTTTGTCTTATTTCCTATATGCTCTCATAGGGCAGATTTAGTTTTTCAGTATTCTCCCATGATACTAATATATTAAATGTTGAACTTATAACCCAATGAGTGATAAGACATGTCAGTAACTTATTCAACTCTATAACAGTTAAAACAGCAGTTTTTCAGTACTCTACTCTATCATTGCAAAAGATTTATTAAAATAATTTAATTGTTTATATTAATATGACTTTGTAGGTATACATAAAATCAAATCTGTAACACAGTCTAAATTTCTTTACTTCAGAAGTGATAGGTCTGACAGAAAAGATGCATTTACAAACACAGGAATGGGTAACCATGGGTTTACAGCTGTTCATATGGAAAAAGACATGCAGGTCATGATTATTACAATAGCTTTATTAACTCAAAAGAATGTCACAGTGCAACTGTACAATTGCTTCTGCCCAACCCTGGATATTATCCAAATTTCTCCAACACCGTTTAGTACCATTTCCGCAACTACACAACTCCCTCGTGAAAATCTTACAGCTGACCTTGAATGAATCAGTCGATTGAACCTAGGAAAATTATTATAAAGTGTATTTAGTTACTGAAAAGTTAAGATAGCTCATTTTAAGTGAGGTTCTCTTATGACATAAAGTCCCATCCCCCGCCAACACAAAAAATACTATAACTACATTTTAGTGACATCCCAAGTATGCATAGTTCATTCTGTTCTTTACAAGATTGATTTTAATTCTTCAACTTAGGTCCTTTCATTCCTACTGGAAACTTGAGTAGAACAATTTGTTAAGAAAAAAGAAAAATTTCTAAGTAATAAAAGAAAAAAGCTATAGTATTCAAACTTCCAAAGTGATGCTGGCTATTGACATACTTTGACACATATTTGACTTTATAAAATGCAAGTGCCTGGGAACATGCTTGCTTCAGGGCAATGGAAAGATAAGGACTGCCAGGTTGATGATTATTTGTCCATTTCCTTTTCTGAAGCCACCATTTATTCTATGCTTTCATGCATGATTAACAGCTTGCAGATCCTTCACGTGTAATCAATAGTTGTGAAGTTTTATATGAGGTTTAGAGATTAGACAGCCTTGATTATAAATTTTATCGATTTGTACAGCTTAGCTGCAGAAATCCCTGTACATTTTTCAGAGATTAAATTAAAAGGAGATATATGGCCGACACACAGTAGAAATGCCAGTGTGATTATAAGGTGCGGCTTTTTTATACCCATTCCTTTAGGTGAATAAGACCTATCTAGCACACTAAAACATGAATCAGCATGTCAACAGGCATCAAGCTGAGAAAGTAAACACAGTGAAAATGTGACAAAAAGAATTACAAAACCTCAAGGAAACCTGTCTAAGACTATAATTAATACAGGAGACTTGAAAGGATTAATTGCTTCAGCTCATTTGTAAATTAGGAAATTGACAGAGAAAAGATTAATGAACTCTTTAACTTCTACCTCGAAACTCTGAGCCTATATTAAACTGAAGATTCATGACCTATTTAAAGAAAAAAGAATGGGGGCTATTTTTTAATTACTAGAAAAATATGATCATTTTAAAGTCAGTGAATAACCTAGAGACTATACGATTCGCAAGTAAATCTATTTATGAATGTTCTCACCTTAAAAAAGTTTAAAACACTACTATATATTTTATGCTCATTCTTTTAAGGTCTGAGGATGTCCAGAAAAAAAATTAATAAACATCTATACACTCAACCAACATAAAGGGGTTATTATTTTTCAAGCTTAAGATCTTAATTTTCTTTTTTCATGTTCTATTGTGGCTTCCTGAATATTATTTCATCTTTGTTCCTTTGCAAAATATCTTTCATTATTCTAATTGAATATTTTCAAGATCTGCGTAAGTCCTATTATGATAATACCTATGGCAGAAACAAATAAAAAGGGATTCATCTTGACACACAGCCTGAAGAATTCACTTCTTTAGCTTTAAAAAGGTATTCAACAATTAGGGTTAGAGCTTCTACTACACCTTGAGTCAGTCTAAAGAGTTAGACTATGTTCTAGTGCATTTATATTGGCCTTCAAAGAAAATTAAGCCCCTTAAATTAAAAAAAATAACGTATCTATCATTGAGTATTTTATGCAAGATATTTGATCAAGATTATTTCTAATAAAATCTACTAAATTTTCAAATGATCCACTGGACAGTATAAAATGATAACACATAGGAATGATGACCTAGAAGATTGTTTTCCTTTGTTTTTGCAAGGAAATCCTAGTAAGGCTACATTTTATAACATTATGTGAAAGTTCCCAATTTCTATATATTCACAGAAGAGTAAATGAAGAAACTGTGTAAAAGTGTAAATGCACTAAGGAATTACTTTATGTTTGTTCTGTATATAAGCTACTTTAGCAATCACATTCTTTCTATGTATCCAAACTGTATGACCAGTTCCAATCCATCTCTTAAATTCTGGTTCTGAATTTCAAATTGCTTGTAGAAGAGTTCCATCTAGATGCTTATATACAATATGTTCCAAACCGAGTTATCATCTTCCTTTCATGAGCACCTCATTCTAACCTTCCTGCTTCTAGTCAAGGCTTTAATCCTCAAACTAAAACTTGACAGTACCATTGGCTCCTCTGATCCTCACATAGTCCTCATCAGCTATCAAAACTACTTATCACATCATTTCATAAGATCTTCAGCATTTCTCTGTCCTCTCTTTAATGCAGGACCTAATTTTCTCTCACTTGCACTATTAGAAATGTTTGCTACTGATAGTATTTTCCAGGGCTTTCTTACTTGGACTTTCTAAAATGCAGTTATAACTACATAACTTGTCCATTCAAAACACTGTTGGAGGTTTCCTAGGCTATCCAAATACAGTAAAAACCCATTATCCCAGAACCCAAGTATCTCCTAATACACAATGCATACAGCCATCTGCTAATACTTCTTGATCTCATTAAACTTTTCCTGAAGTCCTGCACTCTAGCTAACCTATTCATCAGACACCAAAGCTGCGGTAGAACTGCCCCGCCCCCCCACCAATGTTCTGCTGTCCGATTCATTCCATCTACTTAGAATATCTTCCCTTGTAGGTTTCCCAAATAAAGTACTTTACTGTCCAGTTAAAAATATACTGTCCTCCCCCAGAAAGCTTGCCCAGGAAGACTGACAAAATGCTAAGTAATGTTTAATATTCAGAGACTTTTAGCTGTACCTCTATTATGGCATTTAATGCATAGTATCTTCCAATCATTTTGTGTGTCTGTGAATTTAGGCCTACGACATTAATAGGTAAGCTCAAAATCAGAAACTGTGCTTTACATAGAGATAGACAGTACATGAAAAATGGGACTTGAAGAAAAGGTGCTCAATAAGTAAGTGTTAAAAATCAGTTAATATGTTTGCAATATATACCTAATTTTTAAAATATAGAATGAGTTCTAAAATTAGATCCTACTAGAACAATTAACTTCAACAAATATTTAGCAAGTAAATACAAATAGAATAAAAAAAAAAAGTGACATGACTCCTTCATGTGCACAATTTAAAATATGGTGAAGGTACAGACTTCCAAACAGGTAATTGTATTTTAACGTGGTAAAAATAAAGCACTACCAAACCAAATTTAAACACTTTCATAACAGGAACAATAAGTTGTCTCACCATCCTAGCTATAATGAAGCTATTTCCCAAAGGATGACAAGGTGTTCTCATTGTGAAGGGTGTGAATAGGAAAGGCTTTCAGAACAAACACGGTTGCAGGGAGTCCTCGCTGCAACTTTGGATGGGAAAGAACTGCCACCCACATTTCCAGTATTTCAATACCACTTTTTTCATTCCTGTAGGAGCAGTAAAGGGGCAAATCCTTTTTTTACCCTATTAATCTCCAGCTTTACCTCTCCCTAAACTCCAGATTCATATATCCAAATTGCCTACCAAACATCTCAACTCGATTGTCTAAAGGGTAGCTCCAAAATGGATCTAATGTTATTTTATCGCCTGTTCCTGTTGTAGCCTTTCCTCTTTCAATGAAAAATAACAAATATTCCAGGCTAAAAACCTTGGAGTCATCCAAAGACCTTCTTCTTTTTACACCTCAAATTCATTTCATTTTCAATTCCCTTCATACTCTCTGAAATATGTATTTAAAATCTGACCGCTTGTCCCTCCTTCCACTATTGCCGCTTCTTTGATTTATCCACCGACACCCAGGGTGCAATTAGTGAAAATGTCTCCAAACTACACTGGAATGAACGCCTGCTTCCTCCTTCCTCCTCATTCATACAGTTGTTAGAGTGATCCTGAGAAACCCCCCAGTGACTGTTCACCTAAGTCAGAGTAAGAGCGAAAGTCATCACAATGGGCTACTATGTCCTGCACGTTCTATTATCCCCTGCCCTCCCCGCCCACCCCATCATTCCCTGTCTGGCCTCATCTCCCATTATTCTCAGCCCCAAGCCACTGACATGCGCCAGGCACATTCTTGCCTCAGGCAGCACCTTCACACTCGTTCTCTCTTCCTGGAATGTTCTTCCAGACATGCACTTTTCTCACTCCCTCTCCTTGACCATCTTATTTAAATGTCGTTGTCTGTTTGCTGTTTCATTTTTCTCACTAGCAGGACTGCCATATAATATTACTTATATTTTACTTTATTATTTTCTGTCTTCTCATAATAAAATGCTTGGTATATAGTCATTGTTCAACAAACATTTTAGCTGATGAATGAATGAATGAATGAACAAATGAAATAACATAAGAATGAATGAACTTCTGTATCTTCTCAGAGTGTGGAAGTTTCTGACACATGATAAATGAGCTACAATTTTCCTGGATAAAGGTTCTTGTTAATAACAGAAGACCAACCAGTAAAATTCTATCTGAATTTAGTTATAAAATGAAATCTAAACTACTGACCTCTAAAAATAGCCTTAACATATACCATGTTAATGATTAAGAAGCAAATAAAGATTTCCATTTGAGCAAAAGTCAAATTCCTGGGAGAAATTAACAAAGAGGAAGAGAGAAAGGTTATTGTAGAACACTGAAAAACTAATGTGGAAAATCTTTCACAGAAGGAAATATAAATTTAATGTTAGAAATTTGAAGAATACTTTAAAAATTTTATCCATCATGGATATAAGCCTCGATTAATGACATTCATTTTGAACTGTCCTTTATTATTATTATTTTTTTATCTTTCAAGTATTTTTCTTATTTCCTCAACTAGAGAGCATGTTTCTCCAGGGCAAGAAACACATTCACTACTTCACTTCTTAGTCAGTACTAAGCATAGAGTAAGAAGGCGATGAATATGTTTAATTTGAGCAATTTTACCCTAAAGCAGTTGTTATGAAATTTAAAGGCTTTGAACATAAAATATAAAAATAAGCTTCATCAAGACAGAGGGAAACAATTCCTTGCAGTCAATTACTGTTATTTTCAAAGCACAGAAAGAATAGACTGTTGGTATTTTCATTATTTTGTTTATCCAGCTTAAACATTAGATGTTCTGTATAAACAATTGACTTTGTTTTAGGTTACACTATAGAACAGATGGCATCATTAAACACATATTAAACTTCTTTTTCATTCACATGGGATCTAAAGAATTAGTTCTCTAATTAGAGCCTGTATCAGTACCGTTTACCGTGACTTTACTGTCAGTCACTCTCTGATCCGTGAGGTCAAGTTCCTTTGGTCACTGTTTTTATTCATATTAGTAAGCTTGTTATTGTGGTCTAAAATAAGTTTCACAAGACTATTTCCTAGCCTCTTTGTGTTTTGACGTGTGATGTACATCTTCAATTACTGACTGTAGCCCTAATAGGAGGGCAGAAACCTCTATTCATGAAAAGATCATACACACACACACACACACACACACACACATACACTCACATATAAATGCGAGTATATGAGTATGTGTGTATATGTATATCTGTATTTGAAATAGGTTAATGGGCTGTGGAATGGGACTTCCCGTTACTGAAGTGCAAGTTATTAACATCCATAAGCATCATTACCAAATGCATGAAATGGGAGAAAAATTACATCTACCTTAAAGAATTGTAATAAAGATAAAATACTATATAAAAAGTGACTGAAAAAAATACCTTGTTTATTTGATAACTAAAATGAGGCTGTTAACTTTATTCTAATTGCAGTATGTATTAGTGGTCTAGTAGTAGTATCACGTACAGGAACTAAGTCCTGGGAAAGTATGAGAAGAGCTCTCCCCACCCCCCAAAAAAGAAATCCAGTAAACATGTGGCTATTTATCCATCTTTTATGCTCCATGCAGAAAGTAAATGCATTCATTTATAATTTTTAAAATGTCAGGTTAAATTTTTTTTTTAATGCATGATTTCTAGATGACTATGCCCATTTTCTGGTCTGTGAAGAATATGTTTGTAAGTTACTAGGGAAAACATCTAACTTCAAATAAAAACAAGATTATAATCTAACAGAAATCCAACAGAAAACTTTCCAAAAAGAACAGGATACACTACTCAGTGTAAAACTTCACAGTTAAACTGAATCCCTTGAATCTACCCACTCATTTTCACACATGATCGCAAACTCGTTTTCTGCACAAGTGAAGTTTTCAATGTTATTAAACACTAGTACTGAAATTTTCAAGAATTTTTGTTTTTAATATAAAGCTATAGGCAAACTCGTTTGAAAGGTTTTGTTTTTTATTTATCTATCTTGTAATAGATAGATAAATTTTCTATTTATCTATCTTCTAATGAATGACTGCTCAAGGACATTTCCAGAAACCAAAGGTCATAATCAAACAGTAGCTATTAACAATAGTTTAAAATATTCTAATGCTTTCTTGGAACATTTTCTTTTTTTGCAAAGTAAAAAAGAATTTGCTAAGTCAGATGACCTGAGCACTTAACAGATGATATTTTACTAAAATATCTCAAATTAAATAAATATCTAAGTAGTTTATTTTTGGATTTTTAATACTGATTTGTATTACATATAGGACAGTGTATCCAGATATGTACTAATAAATCCTCACAAGCAAATCAAATTGAAAAATTCAAATAACTATATTTCAAAATTAAGGTTACTTATATTTCACTGCCACATAGGACTTTTGTTTGTTTTTTAAAAATTTTATACCACATGTGGAGGACCTTCAGAAAATCATTAAAATGAAGTATGGCAGTTCCATTGCACTCCCTTTCTTGATTTATATGCTTTGGGAATGCATTTTTGTAAGCATTCCATAATGTAAAACTCAGCTTTCTACAAGTTTAATGAAGGAATAAAGTACATCATAAATACATATATTTTAAAGACATTTGAGACATTTACTCTATGACATTCAGTTTGCTTACTGTAACCATTTAGGAAATCATCTTTTTTTAAATCAACCATACTTTCCTGATATTTTAAACACTGTGTATTAAAAATACTAAATAAAACAATTAATCAAGCTCATCATCATTGCTGTGGTGTAACTCCCCTGGAAATTTTAATATTCTCTAATTTGAATATCTGTTAGGCTCTTAGAATGGTGCATTTTGCAAAGACAAGAGTTAAGCCATGTTTTCTTTGCATCCATCATGGACCTAAAGCATAATGTCACGTAGTAGATACTTACTTAAAATTAACCTATTGAATGAAAGAATGAATAACTTCAGTAATTCTCAGTAAATGAACATATTATATCTGTTTTATTTAAAAACAACCATCTCATTTTTTTTAACGATGTTCCCTGAGTGAGCAGAATCACATGGATCCTCTAGCCCAAAGTAGCGTAATGCACCAAGTGATGGAGGAATAAGGAGTATTTATTCAATGTCTCTACACGTTACTTATGTTCAAGTAAAAATAAATATATATATATATAAAATTTTAAATAAATATATCAAGTTTTTTTTTAATCAAAACTGAAACAAAAAAATGTTAACAGTCTATCATGCCTTAAGTTGCTATATCACCATTGGTTTTTAAATAATATAATAAAAAATAATCATGTTAAATAATATTTGTGACAATTTGGGAAATGAGGATTTCTGGATCCTCCGAAGGAAATCCTGATTCTCTCCCTGCGGCTCTGCATCACTGAGCAAGGGCTCACAATTAGAGGCATAATTAAAATGGCATCTCTTACTGAGCAAGACAGGAGTTCTCTTCAGTGGCACATGGTTGGGACCCTATAGCAAGAGGCCTCTATATGGTCTTTGACACAACTGTGTTTCTTTTTATTTATCAACCATCTTATCATTGCAATTTTCTTTTAATTTTACATGGACCTAAAGGTGACCTCTCACCTGTGTCATTATGTCACCAGATCATGCCAAAACTAAACCAAAGTCCTAACTAGGGGAAGGAAACACACACACACACACACATACTTCAGTCAAAAGTAGTTGTTTCTAAGCACATTCTTAAGAGCCAACAGTTTTAGTTCCAACATTGGATTGCTTAAAAATTATACTAAGTTTATTGCTTCTTCAATATAATGTTGTAAGATAACAAGCTAATTTAGTCAATTTAGTAAATAAAACACAGCTCTAAAAAGTAAATATTGTCAATAAAAACCCAATAAAATAAAAGAAGCAAAACAAAACTTTAAATTTTTGACATGATGTATTTCCCCCCCACAATTTTATGAAAAATAAAACTGAGAATAGGAGGGCATTATGTAGTTTACAGATGGTTCAGTCAGGATTGATACCTAATTTTGACAGACTCAAAAATAATAGTTTGAGAATTCATATTGAGAAATCAGGAAAAAGTAAGTAATGATTACAGGCCAAGTTTTCCACAGAAAAGTATTATAATTTAGTAGAACATTCTGAAAAATGTAAAATAGCTATTATATGCCAGTAGTTACATTTAATTTATGCTGTTGTGACCACAGCTTTTTAAATATCAGAGTATCTAAATGCAAATGGCTGCCACATCAGCCATCTAAGCCCCATTCTTCCCACCCTTGCTTTTTTTCATGTTTCAGAAGTTTGAAATGTAAGATTAATTATGATTTTTAATGTAAGCGACTTAAATTCCTAATAAATATTACATTATACTGGAGTACACCTGACATAAAGGCTGTGATGGTCCTATTGTGCCATTTAACTTATTTTCAAGCTGTGTTTGCTATTATTTACGCATGTTAAATTTGTTTTTTATTTTTATTTATTTTATTTCTTTAAATTTTTTTACTTTATATTTTCCTCCATTATCATTTAGTCCCTTATTCCTCCCTCCACCAGCATTCACCACACTGTTGTCCATGTCCATGAGTCCTTTTTTCCTTTTTGTTCAATCCCTTCTCCCCATCATCTGCTTAGCTGTCACTCTGCTCTCTGTCAATGAGCCTGTTTGCTTGTTAGTTCAATTTGTTCATTAGATTCTACATATGAGTGAGATATATGGTATTTGTCTTTCTCTAACTGGCTTATTTCACTTAGCATAATGTTCTCCAAGTCCATCCATACTGTTGCAAAGGATTAAACTTTCTCTTTTTTACAGCCAAGTAGTATTCCATTGTGTAAATGTCCCATAGTTGTTTTATCCACTCATCTATTGATGGACACGTGGGCTGCTTCCATATCTTGGCGATTGTCAGTAACGCTGCAATGAACATAGGGGTGCTTACATTTTTACGAATTAGTGTTTTGGGTTCCTTTGGATATATTCCCAGAAGTGGATCACTGGGTTAAAAGGCAGTTCCATTTTTAATCATTTTCAGATATTTCCATATTGCTTCCCACAGTAGCTGCACCAGTCTGCAATCCCACCACAGTGCAAATGGGCTCCGCCTTTTCCACATTCTTGCCAGCATTTGTTGTTCATTGATTTATTGATGATGGCCATTCTGACCACAATGAGGTGATATCTCACTGTGGTTTTAATTTGCATTTCTCTGATGATTAGTTACATTGAGCATCTTTCCACATGTCTATTGGCCATCTGTATATCCTCTTTGGAGAAGTGTCTACTCTCCATTTTTTAATTGGACTGTTTTTTTATTGGGTTTTTTATTTTTGGTGTTGAGTTTTGTACGTTCTTGATAAATTTTGAATATTAACCTCTTATCAGATGTATTGGCAAATATGTTCTTCCATTCTGTGGGTTTTCTTTTTATTTTGTTGATGTTTTCCTTTGCTGTGAAAAACATTTTTAACTGATATTTTTTTGTTGTGGATCTATGAAAACAATGAAAAAATGTATCCACGTCTAAGGTTTGGTTCATCAAAGCCTAAAAACAGTGACGAACAAACCCAGGTCCTCAACACAAAGAGTACACAAGAGTCAAGTTTCAAAATGTAATGTGAATCTCTTTGTGCTAGAACAAGTAGTAATAAAATGGACCAAAAATACATTTAAAGAAACAAGAAAAACTTGAGTATTTGAAGTTTGGATCTTCTTATATTGGTTATCTACCCATCTCCATACCATCTGATAATAAAAAATCATTAAATAGTAGCTTGCATTTATTGACACTTTCTCATCATTTTCCAAACAAGCTCAGTAACCACTGTAGTAACCCAAACAAGTTTTCACAGAATAGGAGCAAAATGTTCCCCACGATGAAACCGACAATTTCAATCACCAAAGATGAGAAGGGCCCAAATGCCAACTTCAAATTGATTCTCCTGGAGGCGAAAGCAAGTAAACTCACATTCTTTCTGAGAGGTTTGTAATGCCACTGAGAAAATTAATAATAAATATTATATTCTCAAAAATCAGTAAAAGCTATTGGCAAAATGTCTATATCAATGAACAGTGTCGTTATATATTACAGAATGTCAACCTGGAGGAGCAATGCCTGTCTCTTGGATGTAGTTCCATTTAACTGCTGAACAAGTCACTGATGTGCACAGGGTATGCTCTTCACGGATGTGTGGAATGAACTTGAGGAGATGATGCTCCGTAAATTTTGGAACCAGTAGTTCCTGAAATCCAGGAATGTGTAAAGATGCAGGAACGAGACAGTGGATTCGACACAAGAGGGACACAGCTATGTAAGCAGAGGAGAAAGTTGGCACTTTGAAAAGAGAATTAAGTAAAACTCAAATGTCAATGCGGATATTTTAGTCACTGAGAACAGCAAAGAGTTAAGCATAATGCTACCTGATCTTGTTTTGGTGTTGAAGGAAATAATAAAACTGAATATAATTGCCTTGCATTTCCCATGTATGAAGCGAAGAAATGGGCGATGAATACAGGACTGTCTTGCCATTCTGAGGCGTGCTGACTATTGAGTGGAAAAAAGTTCACATGGGTTTCCAAAATCCCAAATAAAGGATCTGATAAACACATTTCTTCCCAGCACTGGCCATGCTATTAAAGACCTTTTCAATGATTTTAAGTGGCATGCCTAAATAATCCAATTTTAGAAAAATATTCAACTTATTAAATCATCTAAATCTATCATGTCAGGGCTAAAAAAAATCACCATATTTAATTCTGAAGATCACAAAGTTTCCTTCAAATGACTGAATGGTAATGCAAATGACATAGTTACTAAGAATTTAATCTAATTTAACACATAATGGTTTTCTTTTTTTTAAAGATTTTATTTATTTATTTTTAGAGAGAGGGAAAGGGAGAGAAAGAGAGGGAGAGAAACATCAAAGTGTGGTTGCGTCTCGCGTGCCCCCTACTGGGAACCTGGCCCGCAACCCAGGCATGTGCCCTGACTGGGAATCAAACCAGCGACCCTGTGATTCTCAGGCCAGCACTCAATCTACTGAGCCACGCCAGCCAGAGCTAATAGTTTTCTATATTTTTAGAAAAAGAGATTGCTGTTCTAATGGAAGGTACATATAAAAACATATCTAATGCTGTATCAAAACATGAAAAAAAAATTCTACTTCTTGATTAATAAAAGAGTATATTAAAATCAGTTTGCCATTACATGCTAAGATTAAGACTTAACTTCTAATTTCTAAGTAGGATATGCTTGCCAAGTTTGATACTGACAGTATGCTAAAAGTACTTTCCAATAATATATCTATTAATCATTTCTGGTTCCATATTACATCTAAACATCCAGAACTCACAGTCTCCAAACACTTGCTAGAGATCACTGGCACTGACCTATAATTATGAGTTAGTACTTACTAAGTTAGAATTAGGAAAAGTTTAAATGCACACTGGATCTAAAATTTAAGATGTTTTTCAAGAATATTCATCTTAAATCTACAGACAAGTAACAATGAAAATTGAAATGAATGATTTTTCTGAAATGAAACAAATATCACTTTTAGTTTAAAATAGTTTTCCTTTTACTTATAATGGGGTTTTCCAAGTTGCATTAAAATCCCTTATGTTGCCTGTAGATGCCAAAGCTGTGAGTAATACCGACCTATTGGGTCAAGTTCAAACTCCTTAACAATTTATGTCATATCCTCATTGATTCAGAATCTGCTTACCCTTCACTGTTTGCTCACCACAGTCTCCCTCTTCATGTTTCTGGAACACCAGGCTATCTGCAGTTCTCCATTTCTACATGCATTTTTCTTCCCTCTATGATGTTGGTTTTGCTCTTTCCTCAGATATATTTCCCTCTCTGATAACCGCTTGCTCATTCAGCTGTTTCATCTGGCTAAATCCTCCTAGCCATCTGTTAATATCACTTAGTTAAGGTGTTCTCCAAGAATCCTACCCTGAACCCACATCTTCTGCTTGCTCAGGAAGATGCCTTTATAATGATGTTTGATATTAATATCAAGAAACTTATACTTTTAAATTATCTGTTTATATATTTATTTTTACTACTGGAATGGGAACATCTCTTTTTCATTTTTATACTGACAGAACCTAGCACAATAGCTAATATATGGTAGGTGTATCCATAAATGACTAATGATTAAATGAATGCTAAATTTCTCCTGTGAAGGTGGAGGAGATGGCATTGTTAAAGGTTTTATAGCTTTAATAAATTTATTCCTCAAATTACTACTCTCACGATCCATTTTTTAACATGGTGAAGTATGTCTTGATGAACCAGACAAAAGCGTAGTTACAGGTTTGCTTAACCAAGAAATTATTTTTAGAAATTAACTCTAAACTTGATATTCAAATGTTTTGATATACCATTTTTAATTTGTATTTTATTGTAATGACACCAAGTCTTTGCTTTCTGCACTTAGTTTGGTTCGTACTGATGAAGAATTTAATGAAGGGAATAGGGTAAAAGATGAAAAATAACTGCTTTTAAAACTATTATATATGATATAATTTGTTGAAGTGTATGTTGTAACTTTTTTGGATGAAAACATTAAAAAGAAAAGCAAAGTATTAAAGAATTAGTGCTTTTTAAGTTAATATGAGATCTTGGCATCTAATTTTATGACACAGAGAGGACATTTTAGTAAATTACAATAAATTTTTATTGGCTTGGCAAAGGGAGAACATTTGTTTATGAAAACTGTGGTTCGCTAGAAGCATGTGACAGAGTCAACATAAAAATTAGTTTATCACAGGTTGAGAGCTCAGGGAGAGTTCTCGGCAGGTTAGCTGGGCTGGCAGCCCCCTTGCCTTCGAAAGATCACTTTCAAAACACAGCAGACAAATGCTTCTGTGTACTTAAAAAATCCCCCAGGCGAAGAGGAGTCATAATCTTCCTTAATAATTTATTAAGGTTCTTTTAAACATAGTATCTAAATATAGTTTAGCACATAGAGTTCAGAGACCATATTTTTTTTCCCTTCCCTTTAGTGGTAAATTAGAACAGCCTAATTCACTGGGTAAATGCACTTTGACTTCTTTCATGCAACTCAAACTCATGTTAGCAACTTTCATGTTCTTTCCCTATCTCCCTTCAGGTTTCTCTTTCTCCCTCCACCCACGCACTTGCTCAAACCCGAGTCACCCTGGATATACCAGGTGTATATCCCCTCCACTTCTCTACACTTAACAGCAAATCAAGCTCCAAATCCTTGCTACTCTGGAGCTCGGCTCACAAAACTAGTATCCTAACAAATTTCTTTATCTCCATAGTTCTGTCTTCCCCTCATTTAAAATTACACAGGAGAAAAGTCTAAGTATCATAGTTATACCAAGATGGACATAAAATGCATTTATGTTGTTGTTCCAGTTAACTACACTCAAGATACAATATACATATTTATACATAAATAGGAGAAAAAAATCTTTTTTATCAATTAAGTGGGACTATTAATCCCTATCTCAGAGTAGCGCCCAAGGTTGATACATAATTGTTTTTGGAGTAATATATAGAAAGGGTTTTGAAAAACAGGCCTACAAGTATATGTTATTATTAGTTCTGAGCTTAGAATTTAAAATCTGATTGTTTACATGCTCTTATGTTGAACCAGTCTTACTTTAAAGGTAATACAGATGGGAAATAATTGAATTTGCCATGCAGTGCTTATATATTTTTACTCTTCCTCCCTTGATGTACTAGTCACAAAATTAAAAATGTATTTTTTATTGCAAAAACAATTATGTAGAATGGTATACAGTCATAAGTAATTGATTAGGTAATACTGTTGAAAAGACTGTAATATTTTAGTTTCACAGACTATCAAACTTTAGAAGGAAGCATCTCAAATTAATTTTAAGTTTGACCTCAAACAGAAATAGGTATTTCCCAAAGTCGGCATTTTATAATCAGCTATATTTACAGACTGCAACCTTCTCTATGTAACTAGACTTTAACTTTATCGATTAAGAGCTACACTTTAAATAAATGTGTCTAGTTTTTAGAGTATAAACATTCATATTGTAATAAAGATTCTTATATTTCATAATTAAGCTATTTATCTGAGATTGAGTGAATACATTCCAAGAGCCAAAATATTTACAGATGCCACAAAGAGGCTGCCTCAGTGTGGAACACCAAAGGAATCACATGTCATCCAAAGGTTTTTCAACTGCAACAATGTTCATAGACAAAAAACAATGATGTTAATAAATAATAGTCATAGTGATGTACAATTCAAAATACCGCCATTTCTTCTTCTTAGCACCAGGTTTTCTAAAAAAGGGATCTATGACTTCATTTGCATCAAAGGCAATAAACTGAAGCCTCTATGAACTTGCATTGTGACACGTCTGTTTTGCACAAATACCATGGTGTTAGTGCCAGCTGTCCAGTCCCAATTCTGGAAGAAACTGTGCATGAGGAGTTAAACAAAACAGTTCTACTCAAAATACAATTTTGGTATTCATTTTGGTATGTGTATAATTTTTTCTCTAATATATTTTTTCTTTAATATGGAGATTTCTTTTGATGCATATGGGATATATAATTCAGAAAAGCAACAATAAAGCTAAATTTTGCATCACTTATTCTCTTCTGTTAACAATAAATCTCAAAAAGTTTTCCTGAATCAATTTCCTTCGAGTCATTTACATGCAAGTATAGGACAACCAAAAGTTTGGAATTGACTCTTTCTATGAATAATTTTAAATGCACTTTTTCTTTTAGCTGTGTTCTTAATTTTTGCCAGTTTTTACTATAAATTAAATGATGACACTAGCAAAACTTCTCCAGTTTGTCTTCCAAGTCATTAATAGATTTAATAACATCAGTATTCAAATTGATCCTGAGGACGCCCTCTGT
The DNA here is from genome assembly GCA_004026545.1 of Mormoops blainvillei. NCBI lineage: Eukaryota > Metazoa > Chordata > Mammalia > Chiroptera > Mormoopidae > Mormoops > Mormoops blainvillei. The sequence goes on from PVJD01000012.1 coordinate 1,018,819, forward strand.
TAACTTCTTTCCACTTGAGAAAACAGCCATTTATTTCTGGGCATGCTTGCTATCCATTCCACAGTTTTATGAGAGGGAAAATTTCCTGTCAATCCTTTGTCATTATCTTTCCTTAGTTTTGTCTTTTAAAGAGCTTTCTCAGATACTCTGAACTACAATAACCATCTCCCTTCCCCATACATAACTTTTGCCAATCCACTTCACCAAGTGGATTTCTCTCAGAAAAGGGTCTATCTAGCCTTGAACAGAATAGTTAGAAACATTATTAAAATGCTCTAACAATATAAATCAGCTGCTTTGAAAAAGTCAGGCAAACAAATTAGAGTGACATGAGTAAATTTAAATTTCACCCATCTGCTAGACTAACGCATGATCCATTAATTAAATGAAATCTACTATGTTAGTAAAGCAGGCTTGATTTTCTCCAATAATGAAAACATATTTTTAAAAATAGCATAAAAACATCATTAAACAAAAAATTACCAGTTTGTTAAAAAATTATACTTTTTGATTATTATTCTTTTAAATTAAATTTTGAAAGATCAAAATGACACCCTGTTTTAGATGGATTCTTATTTATCAATTTTATTCTCCCAATGAAAAATATGAAGTCTCTTAAAATATAAAAGGTTTTAATATTTACCTTCTTGCTAAAAAATATTTCAAAAAACATTTAGGTATATTTAAAAAACAGAACTATATAACAGTTGCTTGAAAATATTTTCTCAAAGGATTTATTTCAAATGGTGCTGCTGACTTGGCAGTTATTTTCAAGAAGAAGCTAAAGCTATTAAAAAAATAATAGCTAGAAAAGTAAATTTACTCAAGGACAAAATTGAGTTTATCCCCAAAAAGGAGTACTTCAGCTTTACACAGTTTTTTCATTCTTGATTTTTCCCTGATTCCACATTAATTTCACAACGCCAGGATGGACTTGAGCACAATGGAAAACCAGTGACTACAAAGCTTATGAGACAGGCACTGCAGGCATCTAATATATTTACGCTAGACCTTCCCAACTTTAAACTGAACTAAAGGAAAAATTTTACAATTAATGACTGGCAGCATGTAGTGGGCAATTACTATAGACCAGGCACTACAGTGCTTTACATGTCATTTTTGTTAATTCCAACCATAACAATATGAAATTCTTCTTTTCTTTCCTTGCTCCCAAACCTTTCTTTTTATAATAAACAATGATTTTTTAAAAAATGTACACCAATCTGGACTTCTTATTGATCATTAAATGAAATTGCTTTTGTGGTTATCTCTGTATTAGAGACGAGATTAAATATTTTTTCCAAGGGTACAGTATTTCAGGAAGAACTCTGGCTCTTCAAAATTATCCAATAAAATATGAAAAAAATAATTAAAATAAATGTTCTTACCTATTTACCAGACAATATTCATTTTTATATTATTTTGTTCTTATTATATAATTTTAGAATTAACTGCTTTCAAGGATGACTACTCTTAATTTTTTGTTTACCAATTCTAGTCTTTTTGTTTGCAAATCTCTTTTCATAGATGTGGTTTTCTCTGTGGATTTATTCATTTTTATTGTTGTTCACTTACAGTTGTCCCCATTTTCCCCCCATTACTCTCCCCTGCCCTGCCCACTCCCCACCTTCCATTCAATCCTCCCCCCGCATTGTCTTTTTGTCCATGGGTCATTTATACGTGTTCCTCGACTTGGCCTTTCCTCTTCTGAGATTATATTCTTAAAAATGACTTTGGTATTTAGTTTGTAATTTTAAGAAACATTTGAATTATTATTCTTAAAGTTCTTCTATGTGGAAGTGTCTCTACCCTCTCCTCTTCTTCTTTTTTTTTTTTAACAATTTCCAGATCATAAAACTCCTGAGCTGTGTCCAATTTAAAACAAGAGTGCCATTGAATATAAATCTTTATCTCAATTTCAGATTATTTCTTTTGAATACAGTAATCATACCCTTCAAAATCCATCAAAAAGACAACTGGATACACACTGCTATGTAGGTGGAGTGACAATTTTTTAGCACTAATACATTACCAAACACACAACCCAGAAACCAAGTAAGAGTAAAGCATGTGCTAATGATTGTAATTTATGTACAGGTGGACAAGTTTTTTTAATTATTGAGTATTCCCCATGATCAAGGCAGAAAAGTATAATTTCTTACTTACACAAGAAATATATGATAATTAATGTATCAGGTTTGTTTGGAGAATAACTCAGACAACAGATATCAAAGTCTATTTTTTAGTTTAACTGTTTTTGGAAAAGTATGCAACATGTACTTGATTTTATCTGTTAATATAGGGAGAAATTATGACATATTTCAATAAAATAATAACATTTAATTACTAAAAATAAAACTTTTCATTACAAAGACAAAGGAAGATAATATAATACATATTTTCCCCCATAAGAGTCTAGCTCTGTATATTTGTTAGACAACTTTACAATTTTAAAAGCATGTTAACGGACAGTATACTTTAAAGTACTGAATTAAAGAATGTTTCTTCCTTTTAGAGAGAAACTCTATTCTATTTTTCTTATACAGAACTGAAAGAGAAGAAATGTAGTAAAAATAGTTATATAAAATGGGCTTTATCAGTCAAAATTATTTATTGACAAATAATTATTGTCCAGCAATAAATAAGATACTTGTGAGCCACAGGGATGTTCAAGTATCTTCAAAAATAGTTGTGAAACTACTACTCTGTATAAGAACAAAAACAAAAATTAAAAACATGACTTGAAAAATGAAATGATGGTATTATAAAAAAGCATTAAATTACGGTGTGGAATACAGCTCAGTTCAGAGATTCAGAGTTGACTAGAAGATAGAAAAGAAGCGAGGAAATCATCCAATTTTAATCAGACAGTAGGGACCTTTCCAGTGGGGGCTCAGATTTATTTAATTCTTCCTTGGGCTGATGCTGTAACAGATACATTAAACAAAGTAACAAATGTTTATTCTTCACAATACAAAAATAAAATCAGAGTGACAATACTTGAATGACCTAATTTGAGTATGTTTGTCTATCTATGTTTTCAAATATTTCTGGTCTAAATGATTAAAGCATGAAAAATAAGGGCATTAAAAATAATTTTCTCCTCATTCTAATACTCCTTAAGGCTGTAAAGGAAAATATACAAACTTATCTACATTTAAACTTTTTCTTGCAAATGGTATTGCAAGCATAAGGAGCTCAGGTAATTAAAAAAAAAAACCTCAAAGGAATTCATAACCGTTGCTTCCTTTTCCTCAAATGATTGACTTTTTGGACTTTATGCCTTCCAAATGCTGAAAGAATTTTAAATGTCTTTTTAATGTTCAGGGCTTTTTTTTTCCCCTTCCAGCAATCAACGTAAAGATTACACCACACCTGTTCTACTGTTAAAGTTCCACTTTTTCTGAACTTAGCACTAGACACCAAGAATTTAGCTTTCCGATTCATGTCTTAAAAATGAGCCAATAGAATTTTTGCTAATTTGAGGTTATCAGTCATTTAACTATGCCTCTCCAGTGTTCAGAGATGTCTCATTTCATGACAGAGGGGCATTTAACACCTGTAAGGTAATTATATCTACCAACTGTTGCTGGCCAGGAATGTGAATATATAATTGTTCCTGACATCTGCTAATTGTTCTATTTAAATCACTTACTTCATCATATGCATTTACTTAGCATCTACATATTTTACTAGCCCTTAGAAATGTTACATTAGCTTGTATCAAAGTTTATAAGTTTTATATCATTAAGATAGAATTTTTAAGGCTTTCTGTCCAAACGTAAATTAAATGGAAAAAAGGCATGTGTATGCATGTGCAAGGGGAAGCGGTAGGAACCTATACTAGTGAGAGGGAAATTCAAATAAGAAGGTAAAATATTTTGGGGGGAAAATAAAAATTTAATTAGAGAAGGTAAGAACTGATTGGAAGACAGCTGGGTAATTGAGATGCAATCTTATCAGCAATCCTATAAAATTAAAAAAGCACTACTGATCTCTGTCACAAGGAAGCCTGGCAACAGATTGATAAATCTTCACATCAAGTAACTGGAAAACATTCAGTGCCTGCCCCACCCCAGGGCTTTAAGCCTTAAAGTCGCATCCTCAGGTTCCACAGAGGGATTCAGAACTTCTATGAATGTTTAATATGCATTTTATTTGCAAGATTTTAACAGCAATAAATGTTATTAACACAGGTCTAAAACTGACCATCTCTGTGACTTTAGGCAAGTTTCTTCACTACTTGGGCCTCAGGTTCATCACCTATAAACTGAGAATAACTGATATTATGAAGATTAAGAGAAAGAATATATGTAGAGCACTGTCATCAGTGTCTAGCATATAATGAAAGAGCAACAATAATTACTTTTTATTATTATAATGTTTATGATGTTTCTAACACTTGGTAGACAACTATCATGTTCATTTGCCCAGCTGATTATTTTTCTCCAGACTTTTTGCCATGTTTTTGCCATGTATCGTATGGGTACAGCACGGTGTTTGTAGATTGAATAGTGGTCCCTGAGTATCTAGAACTTCAGAATGGACCCCGTTTAGAATAAGGATATTTGGAGAGGTAATTGAGGTAATGTCAAAATAAGATCACCCTAGATTAGATGTTCTACATTTAGTGAGTGTCCTCACAAGAGACAAAAGGGGGAAACTAAAAACACAGGGTAGAAGGCCATCGGAAGACAAAGGCAGAAATTGAAGTGATGCACCTACAAGTCAAGGTGTTGCCCCCAACTGGGCGAGGCAAAAAAGGATTCTCCCTTAGAACGTTCAGAGATGACTGAGGCCCTGCTGACACTTTAAGTTTGGATTTTTGGCCTCCAGCACTGTGTGAGAGTAAACTTCTGCTATTTCAAGCTATCCATTTTGTGGTAATTTGTTAAGGGAGCCCGGGGAAATCGATACTCATGGTTACGAGGCACTCTGCTTGCACTGTCCTTTTCCCAGCCCACCTGCTTCGACAGCAGCCTCCAAGCATGAACACTGTGCACACGCTCTCTCCCAGTTATATATTTAGGGAATAATTGCAAAATGTAGTACTGAGTGTCCATATAACCCACATGCAGTTTCCCCTGTAAATAGTATCTTACATTGATGTGGTACCCTTGTCAAAATTAGTGCACTAATATTAATACATTATTAATAACGAAACTGCTTACTTTCTTCAGACTTAGATTTATCATTTCAAACTAATGTCTCCATTAAGTCTGAGGTTCCCATCCAAGATATCACATTACATTTAGTTAGCATGTCTCCTTGGTCTCCTCAGGCCTGTGATAGCTTCTCCCTTTCCTTGTTTTTGATCACACTGGCAGTTTTGAGAACTATCTGGTCAAATATTTAGAAGACGGCCCTCTCCTGGGCTTTGTCTGATGTTTTTGTCAGGTTTAGAGGGGTTTGGAGGCAGGAGACCAGAGAGGTGAAGTCCCATCACATCAGATCCAGGGCACAGAATAACAACATGACTTACTGCGACTGATGCTGACAATCGCCTGTCTAGACTCTCCACTGTAATGCTACTCGTTTTCCCCCGACTTTGCAAACTGTAATCTTTTGAAGGGGGTCACTATGTGTATTTCAGCCTCAAAGAGTGGCAAGAGATGCTGTATCTCATTAAAGGCAGAGATAAACTACTAAATATGTTTTGCAATTACATGAATTATCTACACAAATCAAGATTTTTCCTGACACCATGAAATAAAAATAAAACACAAAAAAAGCAACTGGATGTTGAAGCCAAGAACATGGCAGCTATCATCTAAAACCAACAAAGTTCAGTTTTTGCTTTTATCAAAATATTCTTGTTTTCACCGATTGGCTCATAAGAATAGTTCATAAACTTCTGAAGTAAACATGTTTAGAGAAGTATCTGTTGGGCCTTCACATTAATTTTGTTTAAAAAATGGCTTTACACACTAAGGAATCACTGACCATATGAGGACCAAATTCCTTAGTTTGCATTTCAAGCTAAAAAGTTATCTGTATTTGTCTTCCCATCTTCACCCTTAGTTACTCTCATCCCATCCTCCAGCCGCACTGCTTTATGCAAGTGTAGGTACCTTCTTTCGGTCTGGAAGGCTCTCCTCTTTTTGTTTTCTCGGGGTACTGAAAGGACTCCCTTCCTTCACAGCCCAAGTGAAAATTCCCCTTCTAAGTGAATACAGGCCCAGCCATCAGCTCCCTTCCTGGGACGCCCATAGGATTCCAAGCAAATATCACTTCGTAACTCTCTGGTGAAGTTCTTAGGAGCACATCTGCATACTATGTTTTTCAAATGCGGGTATGTGTGCATTCATAGGAGACACAAGAAACTACAAATTAACTATGATTAGCCTTCCCTGAGAGGCAGGAGAAACGACAAGTTTACTAGGACCAGCCTTCCCTGGATTCCAAAGATGCAGGGGAGAAACTTCATTAAAATGACAGAACAATGAATGCAAAAGTTACATGGATATTTAAGATCTCACAAAAACTTCTAAAGATACTGTCCTGCTGGAGATGAAGGAATCAGGCTATACCTGCAATTTTCCCAACAGTTAATAGTCCTTCTTTCCTAATGCTAGAGTTATTTGATGAGGAAGACCAAAAGGTAAGTTACTTTTACGTATTCACAAACATAAAATACCAAAAAAGATGTTCATGGGATGGATGATGATGAGTGCTAAATAAACCACAGAAATGACACGAACCAAAACTTTAATGTATTGTAACATGTGTTCTTTCCATTAAAGATGTTACTAGTTACTAGCCTCATTTTGAAGTGAGGCTAAAGGGGGCTGATGGATTTCAGGAAATAATTTCTCTGTTATTTGACTCATGATTCATAGAGCTAGAGATCTTGGTTTAATGTGGGTCTTCCTTCTTGCTTTGAAAATTGTACAATTTGCCTTTATTTGTGATTTACCCTTTATCTGCTTAAGTTGGCTTGTGACTTTGCCTACACCTGTTCATTCGTTTTAATTCTGATTATTCCAAAGTTAAGCTCGATGTCACCTCAAATGATATTTTTCATACTTCTCAGAGTAAGCCATCTCATCATTACTATTCAAGATATAATACTCAACACTATTATTCATGCGTGGTGCATGTTTTTACTAATACATTGGTTTGTATGAAAAAGTTATGTCTTGCCATATTGTACTAAAATCTGTTCCGTCAATATAACGCCCCCCCCATTCAATCACCAATTAGCTTTGAGCACCAGAAATCAAGTATTCACCTAAATTAAGTCAGTGCTCTCATGTTTTTCTCTCCCTTTTTGTTACATTCATACAAGAGATAGTTTCACAGTATCTTAAACAGAGAAATTACACAATAAATGTTTGCTAAATTGAACGGAAGGGAATAAAAAAAATGCCATCATTTTTCTGAGATATAGGAATCAAGACAAAAGCAATGTGATCTATCATTGCTAACAGAAAACATGGTACACACATAAATATAAAAACATAATAGCATATTCCACCCATTTAGAAGTTAAACATCATTACTTTCAGAAAAATATAAAACTAATAATATCTAGGAAAAATTAAGGCAGTACATTTTATTAGGCATGTCTCTATTCCTATTTTGTATGTTTTATTGTCATTTCATGACTAGATGTCATTGTGTCAGTTGAGAACATTAATCTTGCTTAGATTCAGAGAAAGAAAAAGTCATCCTAGGAAGGCAGTGAAAGCATTTCTCTCTATCTTTTAAAGGCTTTCTGAGTGTCATCAGGTCATGTCACAAGCAAACAACCACCTTAACAGCTCTGAAGGTGCAACTGTGCTCCCATTGCTGGACAAGCAGGTTTGAGAACACAGCAAGAGTTAGGACATGCAATATTTTATTTAAATCAAACAACATTTCCAGATAACAACAGTGCAACAATTAAATAATTGTTTAGGTCAAGAGATTAAGGTATCTTAACATGGAATATAATTTGTTCTATTTATTCTAGCTATAATTTCCCATATCATATTTTTAAATTCGATTTCCTTACCCAGTTAAAATACCGATGTATTTCTACAAACATTATATTTTTTTCCTAAGATTGTGTTCTGAATAATAAGTTTTCCCATGTATAGATTGGCCTGGTTTTCCTCTAAGCAAGAACAATCCTCCCACTTTGTTGCCAGGACATATATGAATGTAGAAATATATAGCCAGTGTCCTATCTCACTGAATGGCACCATGAGCCACTGCGTCACTTGGATAGCAAAGAGCCTGGTTCACCTTACCTCCACGTCCCTCTCTCTCAAAAGCCTATTAATTTTTCCTTCTGTGTCTTTTGAACCTATGTAATTCTTTTAGCTACACATTAATCCAAGAGGAGATGAAAATAGATATAACAGGGTAAAAAAGGTTTGATATAGGAAATGCTGGGTTAAATAAATCAAATAAGGTTATCTGTTATAAGACTTATTGAGCATTGAACATGGTTATTGTCATCGAGCCTTGCCCAACCACATTTTAAAAATTCATTTGGCAATTATAGCAAAAGATTGGAGACTATCTGAACAAACAGTGAACTATTTTCCCACAAACAAAAGATGGTATTGATATGGAAAGTATATGAAAATAGGGAGATTTCATCTCTAACTCAGATAACCAAGACTCTGGAAACAGGTATATGAACAAATAAGGAAACACTTGATAAGAAACACATGCAAAGAACTGAAAAATTGAATTATATTTTACGGAACATGGTTTGAAAGCTACAAGGTTCTGAGGTCAGCTTCTCCACTCCAGAATTAAAGAATCTGCTATTGCATGAAAGAACAATTATTGTCTTCTCTCTTATAATTTCCATCCATTTCACATCCTTATGGGATTTAAATGCCTACTTTCTGCTCCTCTTCCCAAACACCTTGTGCACTATATATTTTTCTCTTTTCCATTTTAAGGGAAGGGAATTGAGGGGAGGGTGGTACACTGAAAGGAAAAATCAATTCCCAAAGAGGCAGTAAAAACCAGAACTGAAATAATATACTACAGATTGTTCTGGGACAGAGTTTTGAGCACTCAATTCATGCTGTGGCTTTCTTTCAAAGTCACTGGAAGATAAAGCAGCAATGGCGACTTTGGCAATCTTCCAATTCTCAGCTGTGTGTTGCCTGAAAAACTAATTCTGTGGCAGCAAAACATGGGTGATCAGGTGGGAGCTGAGCAAAGGACACATGACCTAATAAAAATCTATGGGGAGCCACATCAGGTGAGAGACCACCACTAAGAACGTTCTAGTCTGCATCTGCTGGTGGAGAGACGGCAGCGTGCATTTGGACACAGGTAGCCTATTAACTACTGTTCGACAGTAAACTTAGCTCTTTTCTGTGCCCAGGCATCTCAGCATCTCAGTATAGAATAGACATCCAACTCTCACTGCAGTTTTGGCTAAAAATCTTCCTGCCAGAAGTGAAATTAGGACACCTGCAGAATGAAATGTCCTCCTTCAAGTCAAGCAGAGTCGTATAATAGTGCTATTATTTTTTTCCTTAATGAGGCTGAGTTTTAAAAGGGTTACCAAACCACCATCTCCCAGTTTATCAGGAAAGCATGAGTAACTATTCAAGGGTTATTTTTTAAATATGTTTACTTAATAATGTCAAATTAGAGGCAACTAATATGGTGAGAAAAGTGGCAACTGAATCCTTAATGTTTTTATTTTAGTTCTGGTCTTCCCTAGAGAAAAATATTAAACTGATTAATAATTGTTATATAAAGTATTTAAATTATTGTCATTGATGTGCATAAATTATGTCTTCAAAGGCTAAATATATGTTTAAAAAATTATAAACCATTGCACTGCAATACTCTAGAGCTGTACTCAAAGCAAAGAAATTAAATACACACTAAAAATATTGCGTAAGGTAAAGGTCAATTACAGGAATCGCTACAGGCTGCACATTTCGAAAACAAGTGTGACCACTATGGTTGCTTTCTGTAATTCCCTCTTTTCCCAACTAAGGCCTTCTCCGGAGACCATTATTAATATCTAGCTTCGTCACAGATTTTTCCTGAATCACAGAGATGACATCACTCCTACACAAATAAAACATGTGACAATGACTTTATGACATACTTGATTTTCATTTTTTATAGACTATCATAACTTATTCTACCCTCCATAAAATATTTCCCACCACACACAACCTGAGTTCTACCAATGTTACTGCAACTCTAATTGATAACACAGCAAATAGTAATAGCCACTGTTCATGCCATTTTGTAAAGCACCGATGCTGTGTAAACTAAAGGATAATTATGATTTCTGATCAGCCATGTCTGAACACTTGGGTGTGTCAGTAATACCTTCCACTCCAGTAAGAGCAACTCCTCACAGAGAGATACTCAAAAGCTACCAAGGCTGTCAGGTTACACACGTTATCACATCAGACACTACAAGAAGTAGAACTGGTACATTCTAACAATGTGTCATTAGTGAAAATTTTTATAACATTGTCAATACTATGCTCTATTCCTACATTGGGAGTGATGTAATTTTAATTAATTACATGTCAAAAACCTTTTATAGTCACTGGAGATGGGTAATGTTTTGCTTGCAGTGTCCCATTTGTGGGAATTACACTCTGCAGGGAATGAATTATAAACACATAATCTCTGCTCCATATTTTTCATTCACTCTCTCAGTTACTTTTTTGGATAGATTTTAAAACTGATAAGTAGGTACTTGAACATGGGGTTTACACTGAAAAGAAAAATGTGTACAGTGTATAGGTAGTTGATCAGTTTTTCATTTTGAGGAAACATTTTATTTTAAGCCAGGTTCAAGAGAGCTTTTATTTCTTGTTTCAAGGTGAACTTAGCTCTATTTTCAGAAGCCTAGCACAGGTAACCCACCAATTATACTTTAAAATCCAGTTCCAATAATAGAGATATGAATGTGTGTTATGCGTGTGTCTGTGACAAAGCGAGTAGAATAAAAAGATAATAGTAAAATCTAGGTGGTGGGTACACACATTATCACTATAAAATTACTGCAATTGCTATATTCTTGAAGTTTTATGCAACTAAATACAGAAAAAGAGAAAAAGAACAAAATTCCTCCCAAATTCTGGCAGTAAGTTGATCATCAGTCTATGTTTTCCATATTGTGAATTATCTTTTTCTGGGTCTTCATAGTCTGCTTAGTGACAAGTTTAGGGATGTTATGACCAGGGCTGCTAGCCAAATACCATTTGAAATAGAACTCTCAGTATCTCTTAACAGTAGCAAATAGTATTTACTGAATCCAAACAGCATCCAAGATACTCTTTTTGAAGCAATGGGAGGCTCACAATTTAATGAGAAACAGCCAAAGCAATTACACTAAATGTTCCCACAAGCTAATATAATAGTGTAATGTAAAATTTAGTAAATCATACGAGACTGTCCTAGCAGTGAATGCAGAGATTATACATCCTTTATAAATTATTTCAAAAAATACACACCATTAATCAAGGAAAACAAATTAGGATCATCTCCCCAAATCTGTCTTCCACTTTAGGTTTTTCTTGCCCATATGAAATAGGAACACATGTTGTATATTCACTAAGCAACAGATACTCCATTTTCAAAATATATTGTTTTATAACAATAAAGGTTTATTATTAAAGGGAAGATGTAAATCTGGATATGTGACAAAATAACATTTCTTTAAAGAGCTAAGAAATACTTAGTCTCCAAATTATTTAAAACTTCAAATCATCTATATGTTCATATTTGGATATTAAGAAATATAAAAGAGGCTGGCCTGAACAGTTTTATCTTGCCTAGTGGAGATTATTTTTGAATAACCCTGGATAAATATTGTTTAGGTAACCCTGGATATAATTATACAAACCATATACTGTAATTACATGCCTCACTCTTTCACTTTTTGATGCTTTCTAGTCTTTCAACAGGGAAGAATAGATATACAATCGAGGTGGACATTCCTGAATCCTGATCGGCAAGGATGGGAAGCATCCTGTAATCTCGCTGCTTTGTATGACGTTTCCATAACTTCACTTCTTCTTCTGCTATCTCTTAGAAATTATTGTCCAACTGACTCAGACAAAGCTTCCTGAATTCTCTTTGGTGCTTTCATCACCCTTTTTTTTTAAAAACATGTTTTTACCTCTTCTCCATCAATTAAATTCAATTATTCTCATTTTTTCTTTATCATTTGATTTGCTAACTTTTATAATGAAACAATTATTTCTCCACCCATTATTTAGGACTCCAGGGAACTAGACATTCTGTCTTTGAAGCATCAGTAATCCTGAGCCTTTCAGACCCTCTGTTTAGCTGTCAGAGTGGCTGCATAATGGGATATAAAGTAAGGGTCTTGTACTGGGGAAACTTAATGGACACATTCCATAACCACTTGAGTGCTTTCTCTGCAGACAGCACTCCTCATCACAGCAGTAAAGTGGGAAACACAAAAGAAATGCCAAGGCTTTTTCCCCATCTCCCCAAGAGACTTCAGTCAAGGAGGGTGAGGGGTAATCAACTAAGTAACACCTGCAGAGGGGTGTGTATCCAAAAGTTCAGGGCGAGGGAGAACACAAGGTGGGGCGGCCGGCAGAAATCCATGCCGGTGAACCCTGTGGTCAGGGGACAGTTGGAGCCCACCAAGTGGGGGTCTAGGTTCTGGTCAAAGATTAGTGAAAGATAAAATTAAACAGAGAAGGGCATCTTAAACACCGAGAATCTGAAACACGAGATGAAGAATCTGGACTTCCTGCAGACAGTGATAAGCCTTTGTAAGTTTTGAACACAGGCACCAACCACGGTAAAAGCAGAGAAGATAAATCTGTTGGTGTGTAGAATCTGTTATTTTCTATGAGAGTCTGGGGAAAAAAATAGGTTGTTTTGAAGCCACTGCAGTGGTCCATATGTGAAGTGACGACAGCCCTAAAAGCTTTATATTATAGTTATCTTAGACATTTTAAGAATAAAATGCCACAAAAAAGACATGTTACTAAACATATAAAATGTGGAATTACATGAAACTATAAAGAGTTCCTATCTTCTTTTTTGCTTTCAAAGGTCCCTTAGTGAGATCATCATAGTTATGAAAGTAGGTTTTTATACTAACATAAAAACAGGAAACTTTGTGGAAGGTCTTATGAATGATTCAATTTCCTTTTTATCATAAAGTTAATACAGTCAATAAATTCCTCTTCTCTTCTCTCCCCCACTCCGTTCTCTCCCCGAGTAAATCCACGAAGCTTTAGAAAATGAAGCCTTTGATTACAAAATTGCTGCATCTCATCTTAGCCTTGGGTGTCTGACACTTTGTCCTTTTTTATGTACTGGATATGTTTAAACAGTCTTAAATCCTTACTTCACAGAAGCCAGAAGGAAAACATTTAAATGGTTTTCCAGTGTTACCTTTGGTTTTATCTTGTAAAACTGTTCTTTTTTTTTATTTTTTCAAAGCCAGTAGTGTAATATATTGCTTCATCTAAATTAAGATAAATTTTTATTCCTTCTAAGTATCATATTCCTTCCAATAATCAATGATCGGGACTTATCCCTTACTCCCTAAATATCCAAAATTACATTAACATATATCTGTTATATGTTATATATTAATATGTACATATATGTAATACATAACTGTACGTGTGCTCATATAAAGACTGCATACACACAGTGCTGCCATCATAAATGGCAATCAGTGAACCTGCTTTCCATTCTTACATTATGACTCGAGAACCAGAGTGCAAACATAGCTCAGAACATGGGCTCCATAAATAACACAAATTCATTCATTTTTACTTTAAAATTCAAATTGAGAAGCCTGCAGAGAAGCTGATAAGCTGTCTAGTAGAGTATAACGTCTACTGCAGGCCTTAAGATCTTGCACAGGTGGATTATGTGTAATGAAGTAAAAGGAATAAATATCATCTAAGGTGAATAAGTCAATCACAACTCTCACCCAGGCAAGTCAAACATTGGAAATATACTGAAAGTATGAATATAACATTCCACTGAAGGTTATGAATATAAATACCACAGTATATATATTGCTTTTACGGATGGGTGCCTTTCAAATGCAAATATATTTCTTTTTTTCACTCAGCAATGATATTTTTATTTATTGAGTCCTCACCTTTTATTTTGCACACATCATTTCTATTCTTCATAATAATCCTGAAAGGTAGGAACTATTCTCCTTGTTTTACAGACAAGAAAATTTAATCTTGAATAGATTATGTAATTCGCTCATGTTAGGTTGTTAGGAAACCTAATGCGACCTCAGACAAGTGTATTAAATCATGAAAACCTACATTTTCATGACTCCTTTCTTTAGGGCACATGAGGCTGTGTTCCTGCTAATGGCCAGGATACTTTTCAAATTCAAACAGCTCATGAATCTTTTCTATTCTGCACTGGCCACAAATATATTTGGTGTGCCAATCAGCATTTTAAATGTAAGAACAATGGTAGAAAAAATGGTCTATTTTATTTTTCAATTTCAGTTCACATACATTATTATATTTGTTTAAGGTGTCCATCTCAGGGATTGACATTACATAACTTATTAAATGATCATCCTGATAAATTCTGCACCCATTTAACATCATATGTAGTTATTAGAATACTCTTGACTATATCCCGTCCTTCTTAATCTTTTTACCCTTTTCACCGATCCCCTAACTGCCCACCCAACTGGCAACCATCAAAATGTTTTTTGTATCTATGAACCTGTTTCTGTTCTGGTTATTCATTTATATTTTTCAGATTTGTTGATAAATATGCATTTATTGTCATTTTGTTGTTCATATTTTTTATACTTTTTTTCTCCTCCTTAAAGAAGACCCTAAACATTTCATATGATACTGGTTTGGTGGTGATGAACTCCTTAGCATTTTCTTGTTTGGAAGGCTCTTTATTTGTCTTTTGATTCTAAATGATAGTTGTACTGGTTAGACTAATCTTGGTTGTGGGTCCATCCTTTTTATCTCTGAATATTTCTTGCCAATGCCTTCTACCCAACAAAGTTTCTGTTGAGAAATCTGTTGACAGTCTTATGGGAGCTCCCTTGTAGGTAACCAACTGCTTTTCTCTTGCTGCTTTTAAGATTCTCTCTTCGTCTTTAACCTTTGGCATTTTAATTATGTATTTCAGGGAGCACCTCCTTGGGTTCATCTCATTTGGGACTCCCTGTACTTCCTGAACTTCTACATCTATTTCCTTCACCAAGTTATGGAAGTTTGCTGTCATTAGTTTTTCAAATAGGTTTTCAATTTCTTGCTTCCTCTCTTCTCCTTCCTGCATTCCCTGATGCAAATGTTAGTATGCTAGAAATAGTCCCAAAGTCTCCTTCCATTATCCTCATTTCTTTTTTACACGTTTTTCTTTTTGCTGCTCTGATCGGGCATTTTTTTATTTTCTTCCTTATATTCCAAATGGTTGATTTATTTATTGGCTTCATCTATTCTACTGTTGATTCCCTGTAAAGAATTTTTCATTTCAGTTAGTTTATCCTTCATTTCTCATTGGTTCTTTTTATATATTATTGAGGTTTTCACTAAGTTCATTGAACAGCCTTATAACCAGTATTTTTTAACTCTGCATCAAATAGATTGCTTTTCCCAAATTTGTTTGGTTCTTTTTCTGGAATTTTGTTCTGTTCTTTTGTTTGGGACATGTTTCTTTGTCTTCTCATTTTGGCAGCCTCTCTACATTTGTTTCTATATATTAGGTACAGCTGCTATGTCTCCCAGGCTTGGTAGAGTGACCTAATGAATAGGTGTTTTGTAGGGTCCTGTGGCAGAGCTTACTTAACCACCCAAGATGGGTATTTGAGGTGCACCCTCCATATGGACTATGTACACCTCTTTTTGTAGTTGAGCCTTGATTGTTGTTGGCATGTCAATGGGAGGAATTTACCCCCAGGCCAATCAGATGCAAGGACTGGCTGTGACCAATGACTACCAACCTCTTGCCACTGTAGAGGATCAGCTGTGCAAGAGCCCACACCACAGAGCAGGATTTACTTCAGCAGGGATCAGGTGCCCACTGAGTTGGTCCCTTGAGCATGTCGCTTGTGGAGCTATTTGGATGGTGGTGCTTTGACATATTCTGAAGCTGTCCACTGGATGCATTGACCTGGGAGGTGCAGGCCAAGGTCAGCTAATGCCTGTGTTCTGTACAGGGTTGCGTGGCATGAACTACAAAATGACCTGCCAATGGCTGCTATTTGTGCTGGATTTGGAGACGCTCAGGAGAGGTCAAGCTGCAAAACAAGGGTGGCTGTTGCTATGGCCAGGTTTGGGGCAACTGAGTAAGAGGCATGGAGCATGCTGAGCCCATATGCTTCTTGTTTTAGAGATTTTAGGAATGTCCTAGGCATGAGCCAAGAAAGGCCATTTGTTTGGAAAAGCCGCTGGAAATAGTTACAGTAGACCTGAAAGTTGGGTGGAGCAAGGTCTCAGAGAATCACCGAGTGTGGCAAACAGTGTGAGCCAGGTCAATGGAGACTTAGATATGGCACCTGCCTGCTGGCTCTGTGCAAGGAGGGCTAATCAAAGGCACAATGGTCTCTGCCAGCAATTCTCTCTGGGAGAACACTGCCCTACTCCCCCCCCCGCCCCCCAGTTCTTAACCTGATTCTGGACACTTTATTTCCTCCCTATATGTCTCCGGTGCCTTTTAAGCTGATGTCCCAGTTCTGGAACTCAGAGGAAGTTAAGTTTCATTTAGTCTATGTGCAAGTCCTTTAAGGGGTACTGCCTGGGAACCCAGAAGCCCTCGGTCTCACTCAGCCTCTATCCCCACTGTTTTTTACAACCAGAAGTTATGGGGAATTTTCTCTGGTGCTGGAACCCCAAACTCTGGGGCCTTGGACTTTTTGCTCCTCAGGGGGTACCTCTGCAGCTGAGATATCCCTCTTGATTTTTATGTGCCACACGTGGGTGTGGGACCAGTCAGTTCTGTATCTCTGCCCATCCTACCAGTTTCAATGTGTCTTCTTTATTCCCTAGTTGTAGGATTTCCATTCATCAAGACTTCAGGTGGTTCTAAATGATGGTTTTCCATAGTTATAATTTTGGTGGTTGTAGAAGGAGGTGAGTACTGCAGTTTGCAAATATATTTCTTATAGACTGTAACATAAAAGAAAAATTTGAAGTATTTTGTTTATAGAAAAGTGGACTGAAGAAAATTAGAGTAGGGTATAATCCCAGAAGTAGAACTGCTGAGTCAAAAGGCAGTTCCATTTTTAGTTTTCTGAAAAAGTTCCATAGTTCCATACTGTTTTCCATAGTGGCTGCACCAGTCTGCATTCCCACCAGCAGTGCACTAGGGTTCCCTCTGCTCCACAACCTCACCAGCACTTGTTGTTTGTTGATTTGTTTATGATGGCCATTGTGACTGGTGTGAAGGGGTATCTCGCTGTGGTTTTAATTTGCACCTCTCTGATGGCTAGTGATGCTGAGCATCCTTTCATGTGTCTCCGAGCCTTATGTATGTCCTCCTTGGAGAAGTGTCTGTTCAGGTCCTTTGCCCATCTTTTAATTGGATTATTTGTCTTCCTGGAGTGGAGTCATGTGAGTTCTTTATATATTTTGGAGATCAAACCCTTGTCCAAGGTATCATTGGTAAATATATTTTCCCATACAGCTGGTTTTCTTTTCATTTTGCTGATGTTTTCTTTAGCCATGCAATGCATTTTAAACACCAATTCAAAAGAACTATGCACCCAAGTGTTCTTAACAGCACAATTTACAACAGACAAGCGTTGGAAGTAACCTAGGTACCCATCAGTAAATGAGTGGATCAAAAAACTGTGGTATATTTACACAGTGGAATACTACACAGTATAAAGAAAGAAGGAGCTCCTACCCTTCATGACAGCACGGATGGATCTGGAGAACATTATGCTAAGTGAAATAAGCCAGGTGGTGAAAGACAAATACCATATGATCTCACCTATAAGTGGAACCTAATCAACAAAACAAATAAGCAAGCAATATAAAACCAGAGACATTGAAAGAATGAACAAATGACAGCAACCAGAGGGGTGGGGTGAGGGGGACAATGTGGGAAAAAAGGGGAGAGGTCGTCAAGAAACATGCATAAAAAACACATGGACAAAACTGAAGGTAGGTAAGACAGAGGGTAGGAGTGGGGATGGGGTGGGAGGGGGGAGTGGTGGGGAGAAAATGGAGACAACTGTATTTGCACAATAATATAAGAAAATAAGAATATTTTAATAAAAATTAAAACTTAGTTTTCAACAAAAAGAAGTCTTAATTTATAATAAGGTATGAAAGTTCTTCTATTCCTACAATACCTCATCATTTAAGTGTCATCATACCATACATATAAATGCCTTTTTTCACAAAAGAAAGCTTTGATACTATCATATAATACATAAGACAGGCTATATTTTAAGGCTCAGCGAAACAGAAACAACTTGGTACATTACTTCTTAATATAATTTTACATTATTATGACTATTCACGATATTTATGGTCTTTGATGTAAAATACTGACCTACTTTTCAAATGCTTTTCAAAATGTATCCATGTTAAAGGAATCAGAATATTCAGTATTATTTTTCCAAAGCAGATTGATCCTGAAATTTATTACATTTCGCTCTTTCACTGCTATAATGCAGATCTCTCCACTGTAAATGCTTCCGCTGCACCTCCCAGGCACAGGGGAGTTAAAGCAAACAGCAAGAGCTTGGCACTGAGATACATGATAGCAGGCATTAATGTAACAACTCAGCTCCTCAATCACTCTTTTCTTTCTCCCAGTAATTTGATTCATCACCAAACACAGAACACAGTTGACCTCTCACCAGACAGAAATGTAAGGGAACTATGTATTCACATATGAAAAGCATTCGATGAAAACCTTTAAATTATTTTATTTGAAACATTAAATGTCATTAGAACACAAATATTTTTCTTTTCATAGTGACTGACTTCATCTAAAACATAGTAGTGTAATGCTACACTGTCCTGAGTAAATCTGAAAATGAGGGTCTATAAGTAATTTAACATATTACCACAATTATGGTGACCTCTTTCCCACCTCAATCAATACCAATAATTGCAACATCTCCAAAACACCAACTAGGGCAACCCTCTCATTGACTTACTGTCTCCATAGTCCACTGACCCAATTATCTTTTCACTGACCATCATCCTTTTATGTCCTTTCTTCCCCCCTTTCAAGCACATCATTATAATCACATCCTTTTATAAACATAGCTCTTTCATTCCTCTTAATAATTTCCTGGAGAAATCCCCAGCTTCCCTTAAATCCTACTCTCGGCCTGTTCTGCAGTTGTAATGAAGCAGCTGAAATTTGTTGAAGAAAAAAGTATAACCATGATGACTGGTTTCATGATCAATTTTGGTCACAAATTCAAGGTGGGTCCTCAGCACAGCCAGGAAACAACCGGCAGCCCTGTTTCCCATCTCTCTCCTCACAGCTCTTCTATGCTCACTATCGCTCTTAGCTGCTTAACTCGATTCCTTTTCACTCAGAAGAGAAATCCTCATTGTCCCGCGGTGTCTGAGCTATACAAGGTCCTCTCTCCTACTTCACACCAGTGGGTCCCTTTTTTTCCCCTCCTACACTGGGTTTCTCAAATTATCCGTGGCGAAGGACAAGTTTCTACACCCAAGTCTAGTGTGAACCTAAACTTTTGTAAAATACAATAAAAATAAATTAATAATAAAAGAAAAAACTAGACATGCACCATATATCAAATATCACATTCCACATACCCAACCAATTACCACATCAAATTTCTTAAAAGCTTCTTCCCAGTTTT
Organism: Mormoops blainvillei; assembly: GCA_004026545.1. Taxonomy (NCBI): domain Eukaryota; kingdom Metazoa; phylum Chordata; class Mammalia; order Chiroptera; family Mormoopidae; genus Mormoops; species Mormoops blainvillei. The sequence continues at coordinate 1,038,599 of PVJD01000012.1, forward strand.
CCTACCTTGTTGCCCACCACTGACAAACAGCTTGCCCCAGGCATCAGCCCAGGAAGCCCACTCTGAATAGCACCGCCGTTTTCAGCGACCCAGCTCCGCTTGTTCCCTTTGCTGGAATATTCTTCCAGTAAAAGGCCGCATGTCTTCCCTTTATTCATTCACTTCAACTCGAACATCACCACCCCAGAGAGGAGCTCGCTCCCTGACTCCCTGCCTATGGCCCGTTAACTATCAACATAAAACCCTGCCATTACTTTCCATTCCCTTGCGATGTTTTTCCTTCTAGCCGTTGTAATTTACTTGCCATTTTTACATAACTTTTTATTGTTTGTTCTCCTAATATAAGCTCAATGTCATGAAGTCATCTCTTCACCTTTTTGTTACTGAGTTCCCATATTTGAAATACAACCTGCCACACAGCAGGTATTCAATGGAATTTAACAAATGCATGGATTTCAACAAATACATATATGAAGATAACTAACATGGCATTCACAGGTGTTCGCATTACAATGAAAGGTTTCTGTGGTTTCTCAAATAATGATGTGTAGTTTTTTCACAATAATACAGTTTTTTTGTTTTTAAATCACATGCTATAAAATTATGAATTACACATCAAGCATCTGCTCTCTCTCTCTCTCTCTCTCTCTCTCTCTCTCTCTCTCTCTCTCTCTCTCTCTCCAGAAGTGGATGCTGTGGGACAGGGCTAAATTTTAACTGTTAGATGTGTTGTAGAAAAATAAAGTTTCCTTTACAAAAGCTACACAAGAACAAGTGTCCAGAATTGCTTTAGGATGCTTGGGGAGAAAGCAACTGTAACAAGCTTTTATACAGAAGAAGTACTTACTGAAATAAAGGCATGAACAATTAAAGCATTTCTTTTAATGAAAATGAGAAGTGAATTTATAAGATTACTGCTTCTTATGATAGGATCTGAGTCTATTTAACTTTAGTTTAAAGCTGAGTTTACTATGTACTCTCTACATTAAAAAAACAAATATATTGAGGTAAAATTCAGAATATTAAATAAATAAAAGAAAAACTCATACTTCTTATTTTTGAGGTAAATCAGCAAGAGTGAAAAGCCTATTATATTTGTAAGAGATAAAAATGATCAAAAAAGATTACCTTTATAAATGAACATTAACTATAAATTCTTTCATATTTTATTTGCATCGTAAATATTCTTTTATACTAGATATAATATGCATCCTACTATCTTACAACATAGATTATCTTAAAGTTAATGTAGTAAAGTCTTTCTTATTTAAAAAAAATTAATGGTATTTAACTTATCAAAAATTAATTTTTACCAAATTAGTATAATAATAGAAATTAATTATTTTATGTACCCAGGACTCCAAGCCTGTACTCTCAGGAGAAGCAACCATCCTCTCGTAACTGCTCCTTCCTCCCTCTCTTTGGTTCAATGGGCACTCCAGCACCTCGCAAAGGAAGCCTTAGCCATAGCTGGCTCAGGCATGGTACCCTAGCCCTCTGCATGTAGTTAATGGGTGGACAGGCGGGCGTTAATCTAGGCCAGGCAAATCAGAATCCTTCCAGTGGACCTGGAGATGCAAGTTTAATCCCTTTTGTGGGATTAAACTGGATATGCAAGATAGGAAACAGTTAATCTATTGACACTGAATTTTGACTACAAAATGGCATGAGGGGACTTTTGGGGGTAATGAAATGTTTTATATCTTGATTAGCATAGTAGTTTGTAATTACTCATATGACTATACACTGGAAAGGAAAAATTTTACTCTGTATAAATTGTACCTCAATAAACTGGGTTTTAAAATTTTAAAAATCAAGTATACTATTTTACATAATTTTTTATTTGCTGGAGTTGTGTTTTAACATACTGTTTTAATATATATATATACCAATTTGGGAAAATGGTGTTTTTTTGCATTCTAATCTGCAAATATAACAGGCCACAAGGTATTAAAATTAATACTTTAATATCATTTTGTGGAGCAGTATGATACTCAACAATTTCATATCTCACTAGCACAATCTATAAACATCGTATAATGGCCTCAATTAGGAACATATATTAATACAAATGAATTGCTTGAAAACACAGGCACTTGAGAACTAAAATGGGAACATTTCTCCAATTCCAATCTAATTAGATCATTTGTCTATCTCAGTTTGCTCTCTTGTTATCTTTGAGGTGTTTCTTTTGTATAAATAGAATATTGCTTCAATTTTTTAATGCTTTGTTTAAGTACATATATTGTTACTTACCATACATAAAAACGAATGTTGTACAGAACGTGCAGTTGGTTTATGCAAAAGATATAGGAAACATTTATGATTAAAGATGCCAACATTTACAAATGCTTGAACATCTACTAAAAATAATCTGCTTAAGGCTAAATAGTTATGCTTCTTCTATAGTTTTTGTATTTAAAATTATAAGAAACCAGAGGTTTCAGAGAAACTATTCATCCTTTTGGCAATGCATGAAAAAACAACCAACCAACCAAACAAACAAACTAACAAACAAAAAAACCAAAAAATAAACCCCTAACACTTTCTAGGATGGGACTTCAGGTATTCATCATTCAAACAAGTTCATCAGAGCCTCTCTTTCAAATGAAAACCTATTTACAAAAATGTCTGAATTTTGTAGAGTCTTATGACTGTACAATTGACAAAAATATAATATCATTAGGAATAAATGCCAACCCTTCAAAAGAAAATGATGTAATAAGTAAATGCCAACAGTTATCAATACTCATACAGAGAAATCTTCATTGACTGTGAAGGCTCAACACAGAGCCCTGCAGTTATGTTTTTAAAATTCCCTCATTCAAATAAATGTGTGGGTGCCTTTGCTCAACAATAGTTCATAGGAACACAATATACTGTACAAACAAAGCAAAACAAACAATAAAACCTGAGAAGTGAGAAAGTGTTCTGCATAAGAAAATATCTGATAAACCAAAAATAATGAACATAAGCTTATGGTCTTTTTGTCTCCCTCCATCTGCTAATGCAAAGGCTTTACTGCCTGTTCAGTTTCCCATTTCACCGCTCTTACAATGTATAAAATCTTGCTTACTATAGAGAACATTAAAAGGTCAATTTATATAATAATAACACAATAGAGAGAACAAACACATAAAACACACAGAAATTTGAGTTGACTGCTGAACTTCAGCCAAGAAATGGCTGCCAAAATTTGTAATGTAATCCTAGTGACCAGAAAAAAGAAGGAGAAAACCCATCGCGTCCACTGTTGGTTGAAGCACTGCATGAGGGGTTCGATTCTCCACGGCATATTTTAGGAGGGACACTGATAAACTTGTTTGAATAATAAATATGTGCAGGACAATCATGGTAAAAGAATTAGGGTTTTGCTATTTAGTGCTGAAAGATCAATGAGAATACATTTAACTTAGTAGGTAGATACTGTTTAAAAATGTAAGGATTGGAGAAACCTGATTATTGAAATTTTAAAATATTTATTCAAAAACTTTGTTAGCGTATATTATGCAAAGGTATACAAAACAGTATGGAATTACAGTTAATAATAATAACAAAAAGTTTCTTTAAAACCACATCAATGATGACAGGTATCAATAATTCCTGTGTTAGCTTACTGTAGGTGGCAGTCCTCCTTAGGCTGGGAAAATATACAAGTGTCTCTCTATAAACATTTTCTAGTTAAATGGTTAATGCTGACCATTAACATTTTACTACTCACTTTCTGAGGAGACTTGATATTTCTTAACAGGTAATATATTTTATTAGCCTTTCTTCAATGTAACTAACAATCAGAGCAGAAACCAAGTATTGGTAGATATGTGCAAAAAAGAATGATTAGCCTCTCCTATATCTTTGCATATATTCCAAACCAATTTAGAGTTATTAAGAATTTTTTAAAATTTCTGCTTAAAATGGTGTTTTCACTTACACTGATTTACTTAGTAAAAACAATCACTAGCATGTAGAAAATTTATTTGCATGTTAATTAATTTTGGGGGATTGAGACCTGGTTTACTCTAAGATTATATAACGTCTTTCCAGAAAAAGATCAAAGCCTAAGTTTGAGAAAATAACAGAATTTAATTACCTGTTTCCATGATTTCAAGGGGAATTCACCTACCATATCTTACATAAATGACTGATGCATTTTAATCAAGGGGAACCATAAACTGAATCAGTGTGGGCTGTCACTAGTGTCAAAGAAAGCCTCGATGACACAGCATAACTAATGGAAAAACATTGATGGTAATAATAACACTAAAGTAGAATAAATATATTAAGTGAGTTGTGCTGTAACGATGTTACAGATTAGTCTGACTTAATAACAGTATTTTAATTTTTGAATAGTTATACTGCAGTAGTGGTACAGTGCTACACACATGCAGTGGACAGTTTTTGAACCTACTGAGAAGAGTCCACTCTCGATCTAGTACTCACTGTGACATTTACCTAATCTCATTCAGGTTGTACAGTCATTTATTTTAAATGGGATTAATACTACCTACATCATAAGGTAGTTGTGAAAATTAAAATAGATCAGGCATGTAAACTACTTGGTAAAGAACACAGCACTTGGTAGAATCTCAATAAATGGGGCCAAAGTCTCAATAAACAGAAACTTTATATTATGTTGGTATTTACGGCTTTCTGGTTGAGACATTGAAACCCATTTGTACTACTGTCATCATTCTTCCCCACCCCTCTACTAGTTTCAGCCTAAATTAAATCAGCTTTGGATTTGTTTGCAAATAAATGACGAGTAAGAAAAGAAATAATGATTCTGAACGCCTTGAAACTTGAGATCACTTTCAGCTAAATGCAGACTTCACTAAGTGGAGTGGTGTTCTGGGAGTCATAACAACCCAGCATTTCATAAAATTATGGGATGTTCACCAGTAACCCTAAGTGAGTCGTCATTTCACTGGATGAAAGATACAGAATGTTTGCTCCTGGGCTAGAAGCAGAATGTAGTCTTAAGAAATTCATTAGTATTAATCTGGACTTCCACAGGATGCAGGGAATGCCAAGGAGTTCAATGGATTTGGCTGAATCTTTGCTATAACTAATATAACAGCAAGCCAAAAATTAAACTCCCAAGGGGAGGTATGAGGAAGAAGTAACCAAGCTATAATCACTGCACTGGGCTCAGTGCTGCTCTTTTAAGCTTTTAGTATTACATAAAATCATTCCTGATTTTACTCCTTTTGACTTACATAAATACATACAAGGCAAAAAGCCAAATAAACTGCATAACCCCACTCCATTTAAAAATATGAGATGTGAGGCAGGAGCTCTATTGTTTGTGAGGCAAATAAGGCAAATCACAAAAAACAACGAAACTGGTATATGCCCTATATTCCAGGCTCACTGGACTCTGACGGGTCTGTACTTGGCACTCACCATTTCTTCTCTGGGGAGTATGTCAGCCTTCCCCCCGCCCCTGCCTGCCTTGCTCATCTTTCCAGAGGCATCCCAAATGCCACTCCTTCTGTTCAGCCTTCCCCGCTTCACTGCAACTTTCCAACAGTTGACTGCTATTAAAGCTTTGAAAATGTGCCCTGTTAATCACATTACACAAACATCTGTTTATCCTTTCCTTCCTTGATCTCACATTTTTCTTGAGGAGTCACAAATTAATAAATATACAAATATGAGAAGAAAGAAATGCAAGGCTATAAAAAAGAGATTTAGGTCAAACCCCGATAGTATCTACAGGATCTTGGAGAATTTAGTTCAATTTTCTATGTTTACTCTTCCTTACAGAGCAGTCACATCAACCTTTCAGGTTTGTGTTGAGAATTAGACATAAGATATGCCAGGGGATGGGTGTAGTATTTGGCAAAGAGAATTATGTTTTAAAATGTCATTTATTATTACGACTTTTTTCAATAACTCAAATATGGAATACTATGTGACGGGTGATATAGTTTAAAAACCAAAATGCTAAAGGAATACAAGGTAAAAAAGTAATTTTGGCTGAGATGTCAGAGTGTGAATGAAGCCTGTCCCTTAGGAATTCACCAAATGTTTGTCCAATGACTTGGTTTTCCAGATATATTGAAAAGTGAATTAAGAGTTAAAAGATAAACAGAATTTTGAAAAGATAAAATTAGGAGGAAGAGTTTTATTTTTACTCCATTTTATGGATTTTGGTTTTCCTCATTCATTTGTAAGGTATTCTGAACTATAGCAAGTCAAGAAAATCCTATATGATTACTATACTGTTTTATTTTATGGGTGTATACAGCCATAAAAAATTAAGCGAAATGGGGAGGGGAAAGAGAGAAAACAAATTAATTAAAGAAAGACTGTTCTTCATCTTAGTGTTTAGTTTCAGGCATCAATTGATTAGATTATTTTGTTATATTGGAAACCGCAAGGTAAATTATCCCAGTCAGAGAGCAACACACATCTAATGAGGTAACCTACAAAGATAAATTCTTCATAGGAGAAAAATCTTATATCAAATAATTCTTCAAAAAACTATGTGTGTGGATTCAGAGGTACCATAAATACAAGTAAGTGTAATGTGTATTGTATAAATATATGCTCACTGTATTCTACACTAAAAATTTTTGCTATGGTGAAGGTAATATCTAAGAGGAATGACTTTGGTTTGCCTCTTAGAAAGTTATCACAAACTTCTAAAAGAGGAGTTTTATTTGAATGGTCAAAGAAACAAATGATTAATGAGCGAGTTAGTACTACAGAAAGAGAAAACACAGTATTAAAAAGTCAATTCTTTTGAGACTTTTATTAATGCAGGAAATAAAAGGACAGAGCACAAAGAGGGAAAATTGGGGTAAAAATTAAAGTGTTTTTTTTCTTTGACAAAGTGATTGAAGAATATAAATATTTGTAGGTTGTATGGAAGAAGTGGCATAAATAATAAACAGAACTACATCAGGTGAATTAGGTGAGGGAAAAGGTCTCTGGAAAGATACAAGCAGCTGAGATTAAGCAACCTTGGGAAGGTGTTATTATACCTGAAAAGGACAAAGGATATACTTGGCAGAGAGTGAGGAGGAAGGTAGGGGGAAGTAAATTCTGAAAAAATGTTTTGTTGGGGAAAGTAAGAGTAATCATGGAGTTGAGATCACATGGCTTTGATTTTTCCCACTAAAATTAAAGGTAAGATTTTCTACTGAGAGTTAAGAGAGTAGTTAGATGTTTGAAAGGAAGGGACATTATTAGTATTACCATCAGTTGCTCTCAAAAAAAACGAGGCAAAAAGGGATGAATGAAAGTACTGATGATGGTAGTCTGGGCTTGTACTGCAGCCAAACAGCCCAGTGAAGGGACTTCCGGTCTGTGGCATCACAGAAGGGATGATGTTTACTCAGGGATGAGGCCTGGAAAGAGAGAGGGACAACCTAGCCAGGGTAAGTACCGTGATGCAGTAGTCAAGAAACTGAATATTTTTTGGCATGGGCAGGAGGGCGGAGGGTGGGCAGAAAGACATAAAGAGAGTTGAGGAATTGGAGTGTATAATGGAACTAGAGGAAGAGGTTGAATCAATGAGTTTAATCCTGGAAAGCAACTGGCCTAAGAAACCTATGAATGATCATCAAAAAAGAAATCCTCTAAGAAATGTGTCTACTTGGCTAGTTAAAGTCACCTAAGATGGTTGCAGAGTGAAAAGAGAGAAAACTATAACTTAGGTGTCAAGGTGTTGACTGAAAATCAAAACAGGCTGACAGGCAATAGATCATGATGAAAGGGGTAGCATTTGTTTATAGGTGGGTGACTCAGGGCAGAGAGAAAGGCGATGGAATTATAATCGGGCACCGCTTAGGTCTTGGGGGCAGGTCAGACCTTAAATCTGAAGAACTGACCCCACAACACCAACTGCTCATTTTAAAGTTAAGTAATTCAATTACACTGGAATTTGTCACGTGTGCCTACCATGTCTCGAAAACTGAATAAAAAAATGATATATGGCATAGAATGTAGGAGAGTTTTTGATTTGAAAGAGCACAGAATGTGTTTGGGAAGAAAACTACAAATATATTGTAGAAGAGAAATAATAAGTCTATCTAATCATGTTCATCTTTCTCTGGCATGTGACTTTCTATGTATTTGCTATCACAAGAAGACAAATCTGTGTTGTAGAATTTGATTTAAATTGCTTGAATGTAAACCTGTATTATCAGGTGACTAGACCATTCAAATTACAATTAGCATTACATTTTTCACAACAGTTCAACAGATTAAAATTCGTATTTCATGTTACAATGATTAAAAGTAAAAATATTATCCTCCTTTTTAAGAATCAGCCGTTTTAGAAAGAATTTAGACAAAGGTATTACATTGTTATTCTGACACACAATGACAACATTTTAGATACAATGCCTACTAAATGAAAAATATGAAATTCAGCAAGCCCTTATTAATCATTTCATTTGATAGAAGTTTATTAAATGAACATACCCATGGAAAAAATGGCCATTTCCTCTGAAATATTAAAATAGCTAAAAAGGGTTTATGACAACCAGTGGAAAGGTGTAGTTAAGGCCTCCATTTATCAAAATAAGCTTCACTTTCCATGGTCCCATGACAAAAAATGAAACTCCATAAATTTATCAATAACGATGATGGAAGATTAGGAATTTGAAAGCATGTATTCTTTAGGAAAGATTTGATTTATGGCTGGAGCAGGCTATGAGTATGATTAAAAATATTCTATAAGAGAGAAAAAGCTGAGTCAAGGTTATTGGCTAAGACTTAACACATGTGTCATAATTTTATATGTAATTTAGTGATCTCATTTGCATATCATATCTTTTACAGTCAATTGTTAATAATAATCAATATTAGTAATAAGTGAGATATTGTACATTAACAAAAGAGAATTCAATCCTAATAAATGATTGTTAACTCAGGAGTATTTATATATTGAAGACTAAAATATGAGAATATTATCAGAATAACAACAGCAAAAATGTTAGTAAAAAAAAAGTAAACAAATTCATTTTCATTGATAATTCTATCATTACTATCTCTAAAAGATCACTGTAGCCAAAAACGATATATCTGACCTTAATAATGTAATGAAAAGAATATTTGAATAATGGTAAAATGCCACATTTTAAAAGAGAATGCCTATGTTTAAGAGCCCACCTATCTGTTCAAAAACTATCATTTTCTTGCTTAATGAAGAAAAGTTTTTAATGAGTTCTGAAAAGGCATAAATTATACTATCTCATTTTCTGACCACAATGTATTACAAATAATTAAAACTAACTGGAGTTTTGGAAAAAAAAATATGATTCCCCTAAGGAATTACTTCTTCAAAGTGAAAATAAAAATGCAATTAGAGATAATTTCAAAAATACTCATAACAGTATAAATACTCATGTTACTTGGACTGCAATACAAGATTATAATAAAATTAGATGCACAAAGTTATATTTCATTTTTGTTTACTATGAAAAATACTAAACAGAGAGAATGATTTAACAAACCCTCACATATTCAATAATTATTGTTCAATAATTATTAATTTCTTTGTTCAAATATAAATTTAAGCAATGCTTATATATTACATTTTGATGATATGCCTTTTAAGTCCTTTATAATCTATAAATTTTCTGTCTCACATATTGCATTTCAGTAATTAAGGAAAGTAAGTCACTTATCCTATGAAGTTTTCTAAACTCTAGATTTTTCTCCTTGTATATGTGTAGTATTACTTACACATCTGTCAATGCCCAGAATTTCCTATAAGCTGGTGGTTATCTACAGAATCTCAGCTAAACTCAGGCTTGAATTTTTCAGCATGAATATTTCATAGGTGCGGCGTATGTCTATCAGAAACAAAGAATGTTCAAAGATCTCTCTTTTTGTGACATTAATAGCCATTAATGATCATCAACTAAATCCAACCTTTGAGTTTTATAAAATGAAAACACTATAGTTTTATTATTTCTTCTTTATTTATTCTTTGGAATAATTCTATAAAGAGAGACCTGAGTTAGAAACACTGAGATATAGGAAAGACAGGTTAAGTGTTTGATTTTTTCTCTACATTTATGAGTTTTCAGAGTATTATGTTGGTTTCTTAGCATCATCCAAAAGTTACAAATTATATAAATTTTTACATATTATTATGAACTTATAAATTTTAACATTTTTATATGATTCAATTTGTTATAGTTCTTCCTTTTCCTTTATTATTATTTTTTACCTTTCTTCCTAATTTATTTTTTTTCTCATAATATCCCAATTTTGGCCAATAGAAACTGGTTCTTCAGTCATTGTGACACAGCTCTCGTAACCTTTGATAGCTTCCTTATTTTCTGGTGTTACAAGATGTTTCAGGCTCAACCTTTATATTTCCAGTTCCACATGTCATATTAGTTATTCCTCCAAAGTATCACAAAAGTTTGGATAAATTAAAAAGTGCAATAACAGTAATATGTTACTACAGACAAGATAAATGTTTCAAAGCATTCCTAAGTGCTAAGCAGGACATCAGTACTCGGGTGTCGGGTTTTATCTCTGGATGCGAACACCAAGTTTAAGAACTGTAAGTTCAATTCCTACGTAGCAATTATTGTAAAATCTTAAATTGTTCAAGTTTGACTATGTTTTTTTCTATTGATTTCTACGAGTGTTTTGCGTTTTGTCATGTATTTTCCTGTAATATGTCACAAAGTTGTAATTCCTAATATAAACTAATACTTTACAAATTCTATCAAATATAAAAACACCAAGTGTAGAATTTCCAGAAAGCCAAACTGCATATAAGGTATATACAAGTTTTAAAATCAATTATTAATATAGAAAATTTAAAAAACTTAGTTAATATCCACTAGCAACAAAATTAAATGCAACACAAGTCATTATAATATAGACTTCATTTAAAACAATCACAGGAATTTCTAGAATTTTTAGAACCCGCTTCTAAATTGTTCTTAATCAGTTGCTTGCTTTCAGGTAAGCGTGTCCGTCGGTGCGCGTTCACGGCTGTGCCAAAGAGGCGGCAACAGCAGCGTCGCTAAAAATACGCGCTGCCGGCCAGGCTGCCTCTGACTCAACAGAAGCCACCTACCTCCTCTTTGTTTCAGTTACTGTGCCTTTAAAATGAGGGTAACAGAAAAAAATGAAAAACAAAAGAAATAAATAAAATGGGAATAATAATACCTCATCCTGTTATTGTGAAAATTTAAATGAAATACAGGCCTATAATCACTTCTCCAAATTCTAAACTATAGAGCACTTTAGAATTTTTAATTTTTCCCCTTGGTTTTTCTGCAGAGGTTTTAATGTGTGTGAATACAGAATATTATTCTAGACCCCAATGGAGAATTATTATACTTGCATAGCTAAGCATAAGCTATTGATTTTTCCGGTCTCCTTAAATCTCTTGAATATTATTGCATCTTTTCAACACCTTCTATCACTTTTTCTTTTTAAATGAGAACGGTACTTCAAGATTTGTCAGGATTATTTCATTTCTTAAAGCATATTAATTAAATTAATTTATTATCATTTTTGATATATATTGTATTATACAGATATATATGTAAAGTAAAAATATAAGCTATATCACATTTGACTAAAAAAAAATGAAAAGCACTACAAAGAATGATATTCCTGTAATATCTGTGACCTAAATATTTATTATTATGCAGCTTATGAGTGGTCAAAAACAGTCAACAATAATTTGAATGTTTATCTTTCATTAAATATAAATACTCAAGGAAAAGCACGGGTTTTAAAGAACCCGTGATGAAAATAATGACAGTTTTCCTAAATGAACGACTGCTCTGTCTAGTTCATATTGACTGAGTTGCGTTCACCCTTGGAAAGCGAACAAGGCGCACATTTAATAGCAGAGGAACAAGGCCACTGAGGAAAGTCTCAATGCTTTACCCAGGGCGCAGAGACATTTTAAAATAAATCACCAAGAATTAAATTACAGAGGTCTATATAAACTTGCCAGTTTCTATTTCCCATTTATTATTTTTTTCCTCTAAGTCCACACACAGCTCTAATACTCTCAAATACTTTACTCTTGAAGTAATTCAAAACGTGTCCACAGTGGCCATTCGGATTTCTTTTTTCTCTTAACAGGCCTCTATTAAATAGTCATTATTACAGGTTTTTTTCCTATCTCTCCATTTGAACTGGGAACCTGATTAATTCTTCTATTCCACGCAATTAGACATGCCCAGTACTACCCTTCTTCATGACATGTACCCAGAAAACTTGATAGTTGGCCAAAGTCTCCCTGCTGAAGTGATAATTTCTAAAGTTCCTTTGTACTCCACAGGACTAACGTACATGAATATCACTTCGGGGGCCAAATGCCCTCTCCTTGTTTTACTAATAACATTCCTTTTAATTTCTGAAAAAAATAAGGGGTCATCAGTGAGGCCAAAATTAGGCTTGGGTGACAAAAGACACTACTATTGAAAGGCTTCTCTTAGTTCTGAAGGGTTGTGAAATTCAGTACAGGACAAACATGGCTTTCACAAAAAAGAAGTGGAGACTATTATAGAATGAAGAAATTCCAAAAACCTAGGCTTGTCAGTTTTATCTATACAAATAAATGAGTATTGAGTCTACCTCCAAAGAGGTATGAAATGTTTTAAGGTTCAATTTTTCATATTTTTCATTCAATGAATGAAATCAAAGTCCCAGTCTATTTCCACAGAATACACATAGAAACTCCAAGTAACTTGACACGTGTTTTATTTTCCCAGTATAAGAAACTACTAATGAGGCTTAATTCTCTGTTGAATTTTTGCAGAACAAAAGAAAGCTGGCAGTTCATACAAATTTTTAGGCAGTGATATAAGCTAATCTTATATTTTAGGTAAGAAATAAAAATTGTATAAAAACCATCATTTGTATTCTTTATAAAACTTCAGGTTCCTGTATGGTTTTTGAAAGAAATCACAGAGTGAAAAACAAAGTTCATACACTTTCTAAAGTACCAATCTGTAACTCATATTTTAACTATGCAGATACACAGTATACTTGAGGAATTAAAATTTCATGGGATGAAATAAAAAAATTCTAAAATGGCTCTGGGGGGGAATGGATGATAATGAAATAAAATGGTTGAGAAACACTGAATAACCACTTTAGCTAAGGAAAGGACTCAGGGACATGATACAAAATGGAGCGGTCACAAGTCATGGAAATTTAACACAGGAAGGAAACAAGGATTTTAGACTCTAACACAAGGGAGACAGTTCGGTGGAAAAGAGTTCAGTCAAAAAACTTTTAAGGTACATTATAGGTCAACTTTTCATTAGGTGCATCCTGTCTACTTTACTTACCCTTCCTGAACCTCACGTTCCCAAATCTATATGAAGATACTTTGTAGCTCATCAGATTGTTGAACTGAATGCAATAATGTAAATGAATACTAAGTACCATGCCCAATGCATTAAAAATAAGTAATACACAGTATTAAGTAAATAAGTATACAATTTAACAAATTCATATTGACCAAGCGAAGCACTGTGATGATTGCCTTCAAAAGCTTAGAAAATGACACCAGAAGATGAATTTAAATTTAAATGCTTTGAATATAAGAGTCCCTTAACAATTAGAGTGATCAAATTCAACAATGAGTTCCCAAAGGAAGCTTTAGAACTTGTATTTCTATAAACTTGTAGGTGACTAGACCTCCATCTGTTGAAGGCGATTTACACATTCATGAGCCTTAAGGAAAGGCGCTAGACCAGATGGTCTTGAATTCCCTTCCACCTCCATTAGTTTCAAGCCCCAAATAGTATTTGTGAAATATGCTTAAAACCACATGTAATGGAAATAATAGAAAATATAAGATTACAGCCCATGTTCTAAAGGACACAATAGCTTATGTCCTAAAACAATTTGTTTAGCCTGTGAAATTTTGTCAAAAGTAACAAATGATGGTTGCATTCATAATTAACAGTTCCAGGGCTTGCTTGAATATAAATCAGAAAGAAACAATATTTGATTAATGCATTACTGAAAGTTCATGTTCTAGTAGCCCTATGTGAATTGTCAGTGTGTATTCCACTGCTCATTATGATTTATCTTCATCAGCCATAGGCCAAAATTACCAGACTCCAATTATTTTGCCTCCCAGTTTCAAGGGAGAGGGAGAGAAATTATGTCAGCCTACCACAGGAGATGGCTTAAAATGCCCGAGGTAAAGAAAGTAATCTACTGTTCTCTGACATTCACCGCCTGAAAGTCACTCACATTAACAACCATTCAAACTTGTTTAGTGCAAGCCAATTGCTTCTATTTCTCTCTTGTCAGTTACATTAGCTTCCATACAAATTTAACTCTTATAAAATTAAGAAATAAGACTCTCGCAAAACCCGACAAAGGCATATTTGGGTCCTGACAGGACATAATGCTTCAGAATTTACCAACTTTAATATAATAATTTTCAAATTCCAATTTTCACAAAGAACACTCTACCCTTTTCAAAGTATGCTCATTTCAATCTATTATTTTTTTCCCCTAATCCAGGGTGTGATGAAGGGCAAATAAATGTTTAACAAGATAAAAAAAAAATGAAAATCCTTTACTTACACTAAGTATAGCTACAGGAGAAAAAAAACAAATGTCCTTAATTTCAACCTAGACTGTCATTATTTATGATTATGAGATAAAGTTACATTTCAAACTGCATAATATAATCTAATATTCTTTCACTAAGAACTATTATAGTCATATAACAGACCATTAACTTCCAAACATTTTAAAGCTCACAAGGTTCATATCAGCACTACAAAAAGGAAATGGAGATGACATTTAAATAACCATAAGTACCAATGTACTATTATACAACCTAATGGAGATATTAGTTTTGATGTTTATCTATTATGCAGTAATTTAAGACTTTGATGTTTGCCAGTGGATTAAATAATTTTGATATTACTCAAAACATAAATCTCACATGTATAAATAAAAATGTATTTTTACATTTTTATGTACGACATAAAACGACATGTACAACAACTACCAATGAACTGAATCTTACCTGTTTTTCTAATTTTACTCTATTTTATCTTGTTTTCTCTCTTATATCTGTGGGTGTGTTTGTGAAAGAGGAAAGGTTTTGGGCTAGATCATTCTAAGCTTCACTGAGGCTGTACGTGGAGGGAAAAGCCAAAATGTGGACACCGCCAAAATACTCGCTAAAAGTGGTGCAAATTCTCACATGTATGGAAAGAGCCTGAGATAAACATGATAGCTCCAATTATATTAGGAAATAATTAATTGTCAAAGCCTGGGTGAAGGCTGCATTTCAGTTCAAGAATGAGTCAAATACCTTTTAATGTGTTCAATCAATAAAAGAAAGAGCCGACTCCAGTTAACTCTCTCTGGGTGAGGTCTATAAAAGCTCACAAGGCTCAAAACCTATAAAGGTTGAAAATTGAGCAGTGAAACAAATTGTAGGAAGCTGAAAATATTGACAAAATCTGCACAGTATCCTTCTCAGAGACGGTGGTCAAGAGCTCAAAAAAAAAAAAAAAGGACCCATAAAGTCAACATCAACACTGACAGGTTTTTCTGTTTTCTAATCTATATGACTTGTACATTTTTAGGTGTCATCTGTTTATCACTATTCAATTATTCTTAGAATTATTTCAAATCATCAAAGTAAATCCTAAGACTATTCAGGAACAGAACTTGTAATGTTTCTACCTCATCTTTATAGAAATAAAGTCTTGTTTCAAATAAGAAATTTTTGTAAGTGGAGTTTTCATTCTGTCTTTTCTTTGCTGCGATGTTTTGAATGTCTGTGGGGTGGAACACACATAAATAAATTACCAATTTCTCCCCATTATATATGGGACAATTACTTCATCAAAAGATGACAACACAATTTAACAGCTAAGTAGAAAAAAATTACTCAACTTCCCTGAGAACTTTATGCTTGATGGCAGAGAAAAAATGAAAGATATTGCCATATTTGGAAAATAAGGAAGGTTGAAAGCAAGCTGCACTAGCTTACTCCTTATAGAAAAGGTTCCTACAATATTGTAGGCCATGGCTCTCTTTGGCAGTCTACTGAAGCTTAGTCCTCTTATGAGAATAAGGTTTATGAATGCATAAAATACAGAAAATAGCAGTGATCCCAGTTATAATGAAAAACAGCTGTCAAATTTTCTTTGAAATATGTGATATAATAATAGATGTGTTAATCTGATTTTCATTGATTGGTTTTTAGAGAGAGAGAGAGAGAGAGAGAGACATCGATTGTTGTTCCACTAATTTATGCATTCATTTGCTGATTTTTATGTGCCCTAACCAGGGATCAAGACTGCAACCTTGGTGTACTGGGATGACGCTCTAACCAACTGAGCTACCAGGCCAAGGCAAGATGCATTTATTTAGCGATAGAATAAAAAGAGGTAGGTCTAATAACTACAGTAATTTTAAAATAGTGTGTAAATGCTATTTCAAGGTATCTACAACATCTATAATGTGATATGAAAATATCTGTGATTATTAGAAACAAAGTCATCAACTTACTAACGCTGTCACAGGCTGTGGCATTTATTAACAAGGGGATACTAAATTAGACTTAGAGATTTGTGGAAATAAATGAAATTTATTTTAATGTCCAAATTCTCCAATGGTCTGAGTTTAGTTCAAGGATATCCAGGTTAAAAAACCTTTTCTTCTCTTTGTCCTGTCTCCCCCATCATATTCCCTTCACAGCCCACTCCTATCATGCACACAGATCCCTCCCTCATCATCTTCTGGAGGACACCCCTTAAAGAACCATAATTATACTTCCCCAATAACAGCCATAACTGAAGCTACTACATGGTCACTCTTATATATGTATATAAAAATTCATGTGTAAATAAAAGCATTTGGAAGGGAGCATTAATGATGAATCAGGGAAAGAGGCGATATGCTGAGGTGATCATTCAGATTGGGAGGTGTAACTCTCATCATGGAGAAAGGACGGCTATAGGTTTTTTGTTTTGTTTTGTTTTTTAGAGAAATGGACATAAAGGAAAGAATAAACAAACAGGACTTCATCAAAATAAAAAGATTCTGCACCGCTAAAGAAAACATCAGCAAAACAAAAAGGGAACCAACCATATCGGAAAATATATTTGCCAATGATATCTCGGACAAGGATTTCATCTCCAAAATATTATAAAGAACTTGCACAACTCCACTACAGAAAGATAAACAATCCGATTAAAAAATGAGCAAAGGACGGGAATAGACACTTCTCCAAGGAGGACAAACAGAGGGCCCAGAGACACATGAAAGGATGCTTAGTATCACTAGCCATCAGAGAGATGCAAATTAAAACCACAGTGAGAATCCTGAAAAACAGCTCCAAAGAACCTATGCCCCCTGATGTTCATAGCAGCACAATTTACAATAGCCAAGCAACCTAAGTGCCCATCAATAAATGAATGGATCTAAAAACTGTGGTACATTTACACAATGGAATACTACACAGCAAAAAGAAAGAAGGAGCTCCTACCCTTTGTGACAGTATGGATGGAACTGGAGAGCATTATGCCAAGAGAAATAAGCCAGGAGGTGAAAGACAAATACCGTATGATCTCACCTATAAGTGGAACCTAATCAACAAAACAAACAAGCAAGCAAAATATAACCAGAGACTTGGAAATAAAGAACAAACAAACAGCAACCAGAGGGGAGGCAGGAGGGGGATAACAGAGGAAAAAATGGGAAGGGTTGTCAAGGAACATGTATAAAGGACCCGTGGACAAAGCAAAAAGGGGGTGGGATTGAGGGTGGGAGGAGTGGGTGCGTGGGGTGGGGGATAGCTTGGGGGGGGATGGAAACAACTGTACTTGAACAACAATAAAAAAATGGCTTCAGTTCTTAAATGAAGTATGAGTCTAAAGGACCCTATGTTTATCTCTCAGCTGCGTTTTCCAAAAGAGAAGATCTTCACCCACTGGTTATATTGGATTACTAATGCTTTTTTAATGGGGTTTTGTATATGACATTACTATAAAATTGTGTGTCAAGGATATCAACTTATCCTGGTAAAAATAGAACTCTCCAACATCTCATGTTTTTGATAAAAAAGGTATGTATGGGTCTGCTTTTGACAACACTAATAGAGAATTAATATCTCCATCTTTAAAAAGTTGTTAAATACAGAACTGGATCTTACATTAATTTTTGCATTTTAATCACTAGCTGGAATGAACTGGTTTGTTGAAGTGTATAGAATAAATATTGCTTTAAAAAGCATGAAATAAAAATATAGTTGGGGATTGTGGAAGATTAAAAATATTTAACAAATCACTGAAAGTGAGAGGAAGGCCAGAGGAAAAGAAAATTTGGAAAAAGGCAGACAATATATTTGTACATAAGAATAAAATTAGCTAAAGGAAATAGGGAGGCAAGCAAGTGTTTTTCATTTTTTAAAAACAGTACAATAATAAAAATCATCTAATTGTAAATAATAAAGTTCAAAGAAGGAAGTATAAAACAAAAGAAGATGAAAAGCAAGTCGCTACAATTCACTAAGAAGGAAACCAAAACAACCAATGACTAAGAAAGATGGTTAAGCTTCAAATAATACCATAAATAACTAAGATAAATATAAATAAAAAACCAAAATTCAGTTTTGCACTCAGGCTGCCAAAAGTGAAAGTGACAACATCAAATATGAGTGGAATACAGAAACTGGGACTCTACTAAATGATGATGAGGGTATCAACAAATATGAGACCTTAGAATATATTTTATAATTTCTCATAACAGTCAATTTGGATATAACACATTACTGATCCAATTTTAGCCACATATCACAGAAAAAACTTGTATGTTTATAAGAAGATATATACAAATACATATAAAAATACTGTTCATCACAGCGTTGTTTATAAGTTTTAAAAAACTGGAAATAACTTAATGACCATCTATAGAAAGATGATACTCAATGACCAGTAACAGAATGGGATATTTTTTCAGCCATGAATTAATAAACTTGATTAGTATGTTTCAACATAGATAAATATCAAAGCCTAAAGGTAAGAGAAAACATTATTTGACGTACTTGTTTATATATTTAATATACTTAAAATATCTTTAAAACACTACATTCTTTTTATAATATACTAGGAAAAAATCCAGCCAAAAGGAATATATCAAATAAAGAATTCAGTATTAGACACATCCTTGTAAGATGCTAATTACAAGAACTTAAATGTGGAAGTAGGATGAGAGAAAAGTGAGTATTACTGCTACAAGATGGAAGACAAATGTTATACTTGTATAACATCACTGAGTAAAGTGACAAGGTTTGTAATATATTGTTAATACCAGCATATTATTTTGGTTTGCTACCAATTAATCAGAAGTCATCGATAACAAAACATCAAGAGTAACCAACTAAAATAACAAATGAATTTCAAAATATAGTCATTTTGATAACTTATTATTTACTATTTTAGTTTTTTAATAATCCATTTTCTTAACTCATATGATATTTAAAATATACCTGACACTATTGGCTAGTTTTCTCACATTATAAAGAACATAACACTCCCTCATAAAAATCTCATAGATGCAATTCTGCATATGTTTGCACTGAGATTTAGATAGATAGATAGGCAGATAGATAGATAGGTAGATAGATAGATAGATAGATAGATAGATAGATAGATAATCTGGCAGAAGTAACACCTGCTTGAGTGTGGTTGGTACAGTAATAATATGGGCATAATAATTTATAGCTTTAACTTAACATTTCATCTAAAATGTCATATGGTGTGCTTGAGTGTAATACTGTTAAGTTACAGAATTACATGCTTATGATTTTGTAATAAAAATGAGTGCTATTTGTGCCAGACCTATATCTATATATATCAAATATCTATATATCTATCTATATCTCCCTCTCTCTCAGAGGGAGATATAGATAGATATAGACATATCTATATGTGTATGTATATATTAATATATATATAGTATATCTATATGTACATAGATATACATATAAATATGCATGTATACATATAGATACAGACATATGTCTATATATCTATCTATATCTATACACATATATATGTATATATCCTATCAATTCTACCTGTGCAAGGTTATGTTTAGAAAGTCCTCACCAGGACTTTTTGGCACAGTGCATTAAAAAAACTTAAATGAAGGGAGGAACTGAAGAAATAAAAAAAATAAAGAAACATTTGTGGTGGGGACATTTTACCTAGTTGACAAGTCACCATTTCAGTTATGCCTCTCTTGTTTTTCTTATTCAGTTTCCTGTTTTATTATTATATACAAATTGATTGAATCTTACTGATAATAACCAGTATATATGAAAACATTTCACAAAGTATTTTATCCAACCATTAGCCCCTCCTGTCTATTTTCCCTCTTTATACACATACTCATAGAAAGAGACGTATAAAATGAAGTTCACCAAAAGATAATGATCATTGTTTCTGTATGTTAGAACTTTCGGGTGATTTTGTTTTCTTTTTCTTTGTAAACTTATATCAACACTTAAAACTATTATAGAAATGCAATAGAAAAATCTAACTTCATAAGCACTAAAAATAATTAGACGTGAACCTTATTTTTAAAAATATTTACATACATTAAGTAGTAAAACACAGATCGGAAATGTACACAAAGATAGGAAGCTCAAATAACTGAAATATTCATAACTAATAATGAGATAATTTTTAAAATTTCTTACATTGTCTTCACTAAGACAAACTTTCAAAAGTCTCTGCCTTAGTTAAATCAGTAATAAAGTTCATTATAAATTCATATGGTAATATAAATGAATATTTAAGCATTTATTAAAAATTAATGAAGGTAAAACCTAAACTACTATCTTTGTAAAAGTTCATATCATAGAAGAATTGTAGTTCAATAGTTAGGTAAAAGCTGATAGAAAAGTAAAACAGATATGTAAAAAAATTTTAAACTACTTAAAATAACATTGGATATTTAACAAAATTCAGCATGGCAGAACTTCTAGGCTAAGTTTTCAGTTATAAGAGTATTCTTTACAGATCTTGATAAGGACAAAGTTACTAAAGTTCTAACCATCAAGTCTTCCTATTGGCTTAAATATTAGCTGTTCATAGCAGACACAGCTTTTAGAAAATCAATTTGTTCTTAGCCTCAGGACAAAATAATTTGGTAGTAACAAAGAGCAAAGAGATATTCATAGGGATTGCCAAAAGGATGTGCATTACAGATGTTTCTCTAGACATTTCCATTTATCCTTGAACCAGACCTGAGCACTCAGAAATATTTTTTCTTATCCTTAGAATTAAGACAAGGTGTATTTTTCTGAAACAACTGGTTTATTTTATCTTATAAAAATTGTGACTCCTGTGGATAAGACTATTGATTCTGGAGTCAGAAGTGTTTAGATTCACATTCCAGCTCAACCGGTTAATAATTGGGTGACCTTGGACAAAACACTTAAATTCTCTGAGATGCTTTTTCTTCATATGGAAAATATAACAACATTATCACTTTGCAGAGCCATTGCAATGATAAATAACAAAATCATGTGTCAAATACTGAGCGCGGTTCTTAGAATGCTATAGTGATGGATAAACATTAAACTCTTGATTATAAATAATAATGAACATCATAGTTATCAACTGATGCAGATTTTGCTTTTACTACTAATAAACTCAAAACCAAAAATATGATCTTCTCTAATAACACCAGAATCTATGACATGTTTGCCTACTCATGTAACCACCAGAATGTATCTAATTTTTCCTCTTACTATAGCTTTTTCCCCGAAGATACTTAACTTCATATTCTTCTATTCAATCTTGTATGTTCTAGTAAACCATCTCAAATTATTCTTGAAATTAACAGGGTGGCAAATAACACATATTCTTATATAAATATAAAAATAATCTAATAAAGACTTCAAATAATGCTTTGTATCCTATTACAGCAACATGCGTGTAAACGTTTTCTACTACCTAAATTCACTTGGGTTTATCACTATCATCAGGAAACAACTAGGAATAAAGTATAACCAGTGAGGACAAAACATTCAACTTCTCCAAAATTAATCAACAATGATAACAAAACCATTTTTAGGATCAGTTCAATGTCTTAACTGAGACATAGCAGGGCTATGTCCTATATATAAATATATATGAAAAACCAGGACACAAAATTATTATGACTTGGTGAGAAAAGCAAAGTGGTATAGAAATATATATGTATCCAAGAAAAAATAATCTAATTTCAATAGTAAATATTATATTAACAACACTTTGCCAGCAAGCACTCTGACAAATGAAATAAATCTTAAACACAAAAATTTAAACTAAAACCCATATCAGAAGATTTTTAAAAGTTTATTACATTACTGTTTGACATGAAAAAAGACAGTAATGGTTCACTTCTAAATTGTACAACTTAGTTTCCTATTTTTTATTCTAGTGTCTTTTTCATCTGAGACCTTTGACATTGACTTTGCTTTCCATACTAGCTTTCCATCCCCAATAGAGTTAAATTATATTTTACATTTCATGGTTACTACCCAAAGGTAAATGGGTTTTAACAAAATTTTCTATAAAAATTTATTCCTCTATGATTTTCAGAAACATTAAATTACCAAGCAGCCCAACTGTCGTAAGATTCTCTATTGTTAAATATTCTAGTAGGTCAAAGTTTAAAAGCAGAAAGGACATTTCATAAATTTGATTCTTACGACATGATGTACTTATTAATTCACTTTTTAAATATTATATGCCTTCTTCCACATTCAATTTAGGACCTTATTCTTCCTGCTTTACCTGGCCTAGCATTTTATAAGACGAAGTGCTAAATAAAATTTGTCAATGCAGTTATTGTCACTAACAACCTGTCTTTAAGAAAAAGAATTAGCTAACCTCTTGTACAGGTCCAAATATTTTGTTTTGAAATTTTTAAGAGTCTAATTTAAACCAACATTCTAAAATCAAAGCAAAGTGGTATGTTTTACACCTGAAAAGCAAAAATAGCACTTAGAAGTTGAAATCCCTTCCAGACTAAATTATTGGAATGAAAATGGTGCTGAATGATCCATGAGTGCCAGAAAATGTGTCCTGACACAAGCACAATGTTAGGAGTAAATCTTGTGACATTTCCCAATCTGTAACAGTTTATTTTTTCATGCATTTTGACTAAAAAGGAAACAAAAAGATTTTGCTACAAATAAAAACAGTCCACACCTAAATTAATTGCGTGGTTCAAAGTATATGACTTTATGAAATGCTCAGTTATACCTATTTACAGAAATATGTGTGTATGTGTGTACCCTGAATTAAGATTACAGTGTTAATTTGTAACATCATTAGGATATTTAGTCCTTAACTATATACTTTTAAATAGTATTATTCATCCTAACTTTAAAGATTTGGAAACCAAATTCGAAAGTTTAAGGTAACATGAATTAGTTAAATTTGTGCCCATAGCTAAAAATTAACCTCCTCTCTTTCTACATTGTTTTGGTAAATTTTCTTCTATAATAAATGTTTAATTATATAACTGAATAGCTTTAAACAATATTAGGAAATAAGAAATAAGAAAACTACCTATAAAATTATTATATAATTTTTATTCTTATTTCATCATACTTTGATTTTCTTGCTTAACATTATCTTACATTCAAATTAAAACTTTACATTTAATTTAAATGGCTATACAACACTTAATACAGATGTTGTATAATTTATAAGATCATTCCCTTATGTTGAACATTTAGTTTCCAATTTCTAAAACTACATGCCATGTTAGTTTAAAAAATGCATGTTTCTGTATGCATTATTTTAACACTAATATCACAATTGAGGTAATAAATATAAACATTTCTAGAATAATCCCATGCACTTTTCAGGACAATACATATAGGATAAAAGAACTTACATTTGATTTGAAACACAAAAATAAATTAGCAGTGACAACATAAATGCTGAAATCCTAGTGAATGAATGA